>JAJGRX010000869.1:0-158704 GCA_025461125.1 Carex kokanica | reverse complement strand
TTTTCAAAGTGGCTTAATAAATAGTAAAAAAATTCCAAAAAATGTAAAATTTGGTCTCCAAACACATTTCAATATGGAGATCATGTAAGCGGTTCGGATCGGTTGTTTAGATTTTCAAAAAGAAGAATATGAGCGTGAAGTAAAAATGACATCTTACTTCGCAACTCACCATAGCCTAGCTCTATATATATATATATATATATATAGAGATGAGCTATTGTGCTTTGCAAAGTAAAGCCAAAGGTTTACTTCGGGCTACTTTTTGGATTTTCAAAGTCCAAAAAGTCGATCCAACCGTTCAAGTTGATCTACATATTGAAATGTGCTTGCAGACCAAATTTTACATTTTTTGGAATTTTTTTACTATTTATTAAGCCACTTTGAAAATTGCTGATCACATGGTCCAGAAAAAACAGTGCAACAAAATTCTGGACCATGTGATCAGCAATTTTCAAAGTGGCTTAATAAATATTAAAAAAATTCCAAAAAATGTAAAATTTGGTCTGCAAGCACATTTCAATATGTAGATCAACTTGAACAGTCGGATCGACGTTTTGGACTTTGAAAATCCAAAAAGTAAGCCGAAGTAAAACGATGGCTTTACTTTGCAAAGCACAATAGCCCATCTCTCTCTCTCTCTCTATATATATATATATATACACTAGTATCATGCACGTGCATTGCAACGGGACATCACTACAAGAATCACTAAGTGTATTTTCATATTTATTCCCCTCCTCAAACATAGGTCCCTTATTCTTATTTATTTACAGTTTTTTTTACTATGATTTGTAACAGTAAGCTTGTTTATTTTAGAATCACTAAATGCTCAGCCCTTTGCCCCCACAAAATGTAGTATAAAGTCATGATGCCTCCATTTACTGCTGTAGGCACTGCCTACACATAAATCTTCTCCTCAATTTATATACTTCTATTTGGTACAGTAAACAAACAAATAATAATTGCATGTATTGAAAGTTAAATGACACAGAGTCACAATAAAACTCCTCGCATTATCGATTATACGAAGCAATCTTGCAATAATAGTAGCAAAAGTTGCTAGTATTTATTGTTACCAGCAATAACCACACTCGATATATGGGTATGATAATAGGTAGTTTAGGCAAATTTTTGTAAATATATTTTTTAAAAAGGAATCTTTCTTAGCATAGAAAATGAATAACAATGTCAACAAAATTTTCTGTTGCTTTGTGCTTCTATGAATTTTTCTTGGTTTTATTAGAGGGCTTCTATGATTTTCAAAGGGTCGTGGATTAAATCTGTATAGAAAAAAAATTGAAAATATATTCTAGATTTCCCACGGCAATATGTATAGAAACAAAGTAAGAGAAATAAGAAAATTAGGAAAAAAATCAATTCGTTGTGATCCATATAGAAACGCAGAACAAGTTTGGAAATATAGAAATAAGAAAATAGAAGGTGGAATCTACTCCATTTAAGAGGGAGGAATAAGAAAACAAAGAAATAAGAAAACGGAGAAATATATCGCTAAATTTCGGACTCTACTCAATTTTAATTGTAACGTATTGTGTGGCAATACGTGTGATGAGTATGTTTTTAACTAAATTTAGACTTCTACACATAAAACATATGTATTTAATCAAAAGAAGACAAATTATGTGATTGGAGGGCTGAGATTAAATCCGAAATTTTATCTTTCAATCGTAGCCGTTGGCGGATCGGACATCCAACGTGCTTAATAATAGAATGGAGATATATATATATATATAGAGAGAGAGAGAGAGAGGTTGGCTAATATCAAAACGTTTGTTCCGGAGCCGTGATGCAACCAATTGATTTTCCGATTTTCAAAGTCCAAACGGTTAGATGTGATATTTATATTAAAATGTGCTTGGAGACCAAATTTTACATTTTTTGCAATTTGTTTACTATTTATTAAGTCAGTTTTAAAATTGCTGATTTTAATAAACAGTAAAAAAAATAGGATCATTGAAAACAACGATTTTAAAACTAGCTTAATAAATAGTAAAAAAATTTCAAAAATATAAAATTTGGTCTCCAAACACATTTTAATATAGATTGAATGTTGAACGGTTTGGATCGACTGTTTGGACTTTGAAAATGTAAAAACCGAAGTGTGTTTGTTCCATGACCTAGGAACAGGCCCGGCCCTGGCCCAGGGTACCCAGGGCGATGGCCCCGGGCCCAAAAATCCAGGGGGCCCCAAAAAAAAAAAAAATTATTTGTGTATGGTTAAACCTTGATCTCCGCTTCCAAAAATTCAGCTCTGTCGTTTCTTTCCAAACTTTTATCGCTTCCACAGACCATAGAAACCCTTGATCTCCCGTGTCCGCCTCCAGGCTGAACCTTGATCTCCGCCCCTCCAACCTTGATCTCCGCGCCTCTGCCTCCAGGCTCCAGGTCTCCAGCCTTGATCTCCGCCTCTAGCGGCTCCACCAGTCCGCCTAAAACCTAAATTAAACATTCTCTGTTCTTTTTTTTGTCAATTGTAAGTTTTCTACGGTCAAATCGAAATCATATCTGTGTTTGTGCGGAGAAAATTCAATATAATTTAATCGCAGATTGCATCACTGCTTGCTCTATTTTATTGGTCTCAATTCTCAAAGAGGTGGTACATGATGGGTTTATGCTACCGCTGGTGCATTTGATAAAGCCATTACTTTAAAATTGGGTCGTTTCTGTTTTACCTCAAAAAAATACAGCAATTGGTACAAATTGGATCGTTTCTGTTTTCAGTACCTTTACCAAATACATTAAATTGTTACAAATTGGATGTGCAATTTCATACCAACAATTTTGTACCATTTATTTCAATACTGAAGTCGAATTAGGCCGGAGCATTAATTTCTGTTTTCAGTTCCTAAAGTCGAAGTAGGCCGGAGCATACATGCCATTATCCATTTAACCATTAATTGTACCCTATTTTCACTTCACTTTGAAACTAAACACACAGAATCTGATAAGCTCAAATTTAGACCCTTTGGCCCCCTAAATTGGAAGTGATGCGCTATTTGTTGATGAGTTACTGGGTTTCTATTTTTGTAGGGGGTTAGGGGTGGGGAGGGGGGAGCAATGTATGAAAGATACCAACATCAAGGGTATAATGGGAAAAAACAAATTCTGAATACACTTACTTGTGGATAATTAATTCTATGTGTAAATAGAAAAAAATAAACATAGTTAAGGGATATATTAGATATAACGAAGAGTGCAAGGGTAAATAGGAAACCAAAGAAGTTTTAGAGGGTAAATAGAAAATTAACCCTAAAAATATTGTTTACAAAGGTTCAAAATTTTCTCCCGCCCCGGGCCCCAAAATTCTCAGGACCGGCCCTGCCTAGGAACAAACGTTTTGATATTAACCACTCACTATATATATATACACATATAGAGAGAGAGAGAGAGAGAGAGTACGGCTAATTAATGCGCTTCCTCTAGTATATCAACAATATTCTTCCGGCCTTCAAAATCTATCGAATCGGATTCAAACCGTTCAAACCAATGTCCTTAACGAGAGTTTTGTTTCCATATAAAAAAAAATTAATTTTTGAATTTAGTTACTATCAAGTCAAGCGGTCAAAATATGAAGGATTTAGTACGCATTTTAATGCACTATTTTGTTCATTTTTTTACCTCTTGACTTGATTGGAAATAATTTGGACTTGATTGGCATTAAAAACTAATTCGCCAAATTTTACCGCTTGACTTGATTGGCATTAAAAACTAATTCGCCAAATTTTACGAGTAGAATAACTATAATTCCCGGAATGTGCTAAAACACAATTTTGACCAAGAATTATAAACTAGACATAAGCTAGGCAAATATCTATTTGATTAAATTGTGAATATATATGCTTTAATCAATTCATTAAGAGAACACATCAATATCACACAAGCGTCAAAGATATTATATATCAATCAATAATTTAAGACATTACATTTCAAACACATCACTAAATGTTTTCGAACACCAATTACGTTAATTTCAACAATCTTATTCGGTACGGTGGCATGTATTAACTATTAGATAAAAAGTTAATACATTTCCGTACAAATCAATTATAATGCCAAGTAATTGCAAAATCAAACCATGAAATAATATGATATTAAAATCAACAATATTATTATCACACAATTAAGCCACTCCATAGCACTTCCCATACTTTCAAATCATTTTGTAGGATATGAGGCGTCCATGGCGAGACCGCATAAACCAGAAGTGCTGGAAATATCTTTCTGCATTCTTATATAACCAGACTCACCCCAAGATGTGCCCCAAGAATTTTTCGCTATCCAGTAATTGACCCCGTTAAGAGTGTTATATCCAACTGCAGTGATAGCATGATTTAAAGATGTTCCACACGGACCTGTGAAAATTCCGCCAGAATAGAATTGGAAAGCAGAACCGCCTGCGTCAAGCGCTATGGACGCGGGTTGGTTTGCAACTGTGTTTGCAAGAGCCGACTCGCTGTAAGCTGTGACATGTTGATAACCCGTGATGGTAACAGCATGGTCAGCGACTTTAGTAGCATTACACTTGAATTTCCCTCTTGTAGTACCACTGATATATGGATATTTTGCCTCGGTAGTAATTCCACCATTTTTAGCTACCCAATCAAAAGCATAGTACTCAAAACCTCCATTGCAGCCACTACAAGTCGTAACACAATCGACTAATTCTTGTTCCGACAAACTTATAAGGTTGCCGGTCTTAATTTTGTTTATCCCCTCCATTGCACCCACGGCCGAAAATGCCCAACAGCTACCTATAATTAACAACATTGATTTTACACAATTAATCAATTATTTCATTCCGGAAAGTTGCAATAGTAGTTTGATACGTTTTATTAATAAGAAGATATGTTGTTTCATTTGTCCTACGTTATTAATTATTACTAGTTATAGAAACACTACTCTCTTTTGTCTTTTTTGAACTTGTTTATTTTTGTTGTAAGATTATTTCAAATAACCAATTTCCTTCTCTCTACTGGTTCAAATTAACCTAATTAAATAGCTTCAGTAACTTCCCTGGTTTATTTAAATCGTATTATATTAATTAGTTCGTTGCAAAAATATAATAAATGTGTTGTATCCAACTTTCATTTATAACTCACCGCAGTTGCCTTGATCTTTGACGGGTGTCACCGCACCGAGACTGCTCCAATCAATAGAAGAAGGAATTGTTGTCAAATTGGCATACTTGAATGGTGTTGATGCACTGGATACTCGAGGAGTTTTGTACGTTGCGTATCTTTGCAAAAATTCCTTGTTTGTGAGATCTGCAAACTTGTTGAGGCCGACGGTATAAGTAAGTCCCGGCTGGTTTTTCATAGATTCGATGAATTGGAAGTTGCTTTTGAACACTTGAAATCGTTGTAGCTTCTCTGTCACAGATCCATATACCTGGCCATATTCACTAACCCATTTTTCAAACACCGAGAATAGAGGATCATCAGCAACAGCTACAGAGGTAGGAACCCTTTCGAAGAGACCAAAGACGAGCACAAATAGAAGAAGAGCAATGCAACGATAGGAAAAGGCCATCAGAGCTCTACTCTGCTATATTAAACGTTTTCAGAGAGAGATTTAAGCTATAGACTTAATTATGAGTGGTAGCTATTGAAATTATGTTTGTAGGTTATTGCTTTTTATACAAGTACTTGACCTATGAGATTTTGCCATTTTAATAAATAAAAAAATACAGTACAATAGAATATGCATATGCATATATTATATTAGGTGAATCCATCCAGGAAAAACAAACGTATTTGATTAGACAATGTGCATCTATTTTATTCTAACAAGTAAAAGAAAAAAAAGAAGAAAAAAAGAACAATATAAATTGAATTATTATATTTTTCTGTGCCTCTTTCAGTTTATTACTATGTGCACCAGATAATTAATTGTTCCTTTTTCTATATATGTTAGTGCCAGTGGGATATATATATCGATCTTCTTCAAACAGCCCACCACACCAATAATCGCACTTTTATGAACTCACTCAAATATGCTATATTTAAGTATCCTTTTCTATTTTCCTTGAAAGAAACGCAACATTTTAGCGTACAAATAGAATTTCATAAACTTCCTAGATTCCAAGCATAGGTTGACTTCTAGAGATAACTAGATTCCATGCATAAGTTGACTTCTAGAGATAACTGCCTTTTAGATTCCATTCAGAATAGCAACTTCACGAAACAGCCTATATAAATATTGGCTACGCTAGCCTATTGCAAAGATTGTCTTCGTCAGTCAAAAATTTAGTCACCATATTAATTAATTATAATTAATTGGTCAAATACAACAAGAGAAACCATTAAGATTAGAGAATATATATATGTCGGTTTAACATACTTAAAATTATTTTTTAATTGCCATAAAGATTTGAAACTATTGAATAGAAATAAATACAATCAAACATGAACGCCTAAATAAGCTTAATCTTTTTTTTAACATTTTCATTGTTTCATAATGTGTTGATTTTAAAAACATGTGGGTGTTACTAATTAATGAGTTGTCATTATTGATTTGGAGATGTAGGCTTGTACTATATTGAGCTTGCTGTTGCAAAAATACATTCACAGTCACAGATGTACCAATAGATTTACCGTAATTCCATGATTTAGTGACTCATTTCACACTTTTGCCTCACCTCAGCTTCAAATTTTCCTCCAAGTATTATCGCGTATGGATAACTGACAACTACAGGTAACCGGAAAGGAGACAATTAGAGACAATATTCTGGTTTCGCCTATATTGTGCAAAAAATAAATCATCAAATGATGCATATACAAGAATATGATTGTTATAGATACTTGTTTATACAACAAATTTGAACAAATATGCACTACAGTTGTAACTCCCAATTAGCACTAAATCAAGCCACAAAAATGAATTCGGACCAGGCAAGCAAACATTCACCCCGACCTCCTTGTTCTCTAACTACTAGTCAATATAAGGAAGACTATGCACCTCATGGTTATGAGCGGGGCCCGCCAGATCTGAGGGGCGGGTTAGCCCTTGCTGCATCTACCACAATCATCCATCCATTAATTATCTGAAAAGCATGTAAAACAAAAAAGAACGAGAACGAGTTATCTTATGATATATTCCCATTAAATAAATATCGCCATACCAGTAAGTCCATAACAAAAATGCATGGTATAGACAAGATACAGCACAGTACGCTTCTAAAGTCAATACAGTCATTATTCACTCATTATCCTTAGAAGAAGAGAGAAAACATAGAATCAAGTGATGAAAAACAAAATTTGTGAATTCCACAAGGGTGTTATTTCAAAATGGCACAAAATTGAGTTACCTTCCCGTTCATCTCCTTGAGAGCAGCCGCTGCAGCTTCTTCAGTGGTGTACTCAATGAAAGCGTATCCCTTTGACCTTTTGGATATCCTATCCATTATTATTTTGACTATTTGAAAAAAAAAAAAATACATATATATAAACTGTCAAAGATTGCTAGATAAGAATTATATAAAGAACTAAAACTTGATTGTGGAAAATAAAATTCAATTCAAAGTTCTAAACCTTCAACGAGTTCACCAAAACCCTCAAAAGCTGCACGCAAGGTCTTCTCAGATGTGTAAAATGAAAGCCCTGACAAAACATGCAAAATATTGTAAAGGGGAGAGGGACAGACAAGCTTTAATGTTGTACATTTTTTACCTGAGTTAAAGAGGATTCAAACTTACCTGTAACAAAAAGCCTTTTAGTTGTTACATCAGGTGCTTGATCTTTTGCTTCTGAAAACTCGACCGAGTTCTCTCCTACACTCAAGCATACAAAAAGTTATAATTAAAGAATATATTTTCCTCCATGAATATCATGCTGGTTAAGGTCAGGTCTTAATGCCACTCTAGTTGCCAACATGTTCTGGTATCTTCACTATCAGCATTGACAGTTCATTATTAACCATGAACTTAACAGTCTGATTTTGAATTCAATCAAGTGAAAAAATAAAAGGTACTTGACAAACCTCCATATTTTTTGTTATTTGAGCTGAAATTGCTGTCTGCTTCTACAGACAAAACTTCATTCAGATCTGCAATGCCAAAAGAAAAGGCCAGTATTGATACAAGTCATTACAAGTAGTTCCAGACAAAATTTCATCCAGATCTGCAACCCTGAATAAAATTATTAACTCATCTTTAAAACATACCAGATAGCTCACGTGCACATTGCTCATCAATATTACAACAAAACCAGAAATCTCTTTCCCATGAAATACGATATATGCTAACTTGGGAATCTTTCTCACTGAAACAATAGAAAAAAGAGTCAATGAATTTCATAATTAACAATCAGTCATGTCCAGTACCATTACACAACTGCCTGATCAAAGTATGGCCTGTTTGGGATATGTCGATTTTTTCAGTTAAACTGATGAATATATGAATAAATCACATTCAAGGTTACCTTAAAAAATTGGGCCAAATGAGGTCTAACTAGGCTTAAATTCTTATTTAAGAAAAAGAGTATAACAGCAAACAATGAGAACCAAAACATCAAGACTATCTCAAATTAGCAATCAACACAACTAATATTATAATTATTGTACAAAAAATTAGACACATAACTTACATACTTCCCTAAAATCTTCATTAGTATGTTGGTGTAATAATCCACCACTTGTGCTTTTGTCACTACTTTAATGCCAGGCTTCTCTGTTTGAACAAGCCAGTATTGATTTAACTCACTTGACTTGGACAACATGGTGTTGTCATCCATTTTTGTCTCGTCAAATAAAGTGAGATTCGAATTGTTCATTCTTTGTTCTTCATCAGTATCCGGTTTGACAGATAAAACAGTAGAAATTTCTGTAATTTGAAAAAACATAAAATAACTTTATTATATTATTAGCGTTAATTTAAAGAAACTGCATAGCATCAATAATAACAATTACTCGAGAGCTTTATCGCCGACTCTTCATCAATGTCACATTTGAAACAATAGCTGTCTTGCCATGATGCATTGTAGATGCTCATCTGTGCCTCCTTTTCACTGTTTCAACAGTCAATCAGTAGTTATTACAGAATCTTATATTTTTCTAACAACAAGTATCTACCATACAGTCCAAACCTAGTACCAAAAACATACCAGTATATGCCCATGTAGTGTGGTAATACACAGTATCAACAATTTCAAATGCAATAGAAGAACACCTACCTTCCTAAAACCCTAGCTAGGGAATCCACATAGTAATCGACGACCTCAGCCCTCGACAGCCCCACACCCGGCGAAGGCTTCTCCATGGACACGGACCACCTCGTACACCCAGCACCTGACGTGTCGACAGCCGGAACCAAAGTAGAGAGCGCCCCGGGCGTAGATACGCAAAGAGGCAGCGTAGAGCGAACTGGAGAAGAACGAGCACATGCCGAGCGAAGCGGGAAAGAGAGCTCAGCGCATTTCCGGGTAGGGGTAAAGACAGAAACAAACTTTGCCGGAGGTGGTGGTGTTGAGGGAACGGTACACGCAGGGCCAACGAAGCGGAAGGTTAACAGAGGCATGGTGGCGCCTCCACCGGCGTAGGTGGTGGTCGTGAGCTATTTGGAATTACACTCCACTAAGCTTGAAGTGGGATTGCTCAATTGCTGCGATTATCAAAAAGGTGAATTTCATGTATACCCCTCAAAAACATCAAAATTACGAATTTCCCCTCTAAACATTGAAATTACGTATTCCCTCTCTAAATTTCAAAAAATTATAAATTTACCTATTTTATTGTCTTTTATATAAAATCTCATTTTAAATTTATAAATATCCGTTTTACTCTTTATTAAAAGTATAAAACAATTGTATTATGTTTAAGAAAAATGTCATTCTTATTTTTTATCAACTTCCAAGGGCAAATGAGTAATTTATCTACTTCTACGGAATACATTGTGACATTTAGGCAAGGTTATAAAATGTGGTTTTCATGCGGTATGCAGAAGGCCACCGCATACAGCATATACGGTATACGGCTGCATATGCGGTTTTCATGCGGTACTTATATATGCAGAGTTTAAAATGAGAATTCATATATATATAAACAAGTATGCGGTAGTATGCGGAAATATGCGGTAATATGCGGTGATATGCGGTATGCGGTAATATGCGATATGCGGTAATACGCGGTAATATGCGGTAATATTCGGTATCATACAAACAAGTATGCGGTAATATGTTGCCGAATATGCGGTAAAAATATGCGACCGAATATGCAGTAAAAATATGCGGCCGAATATGCGACCGAATATGCGACCGCATATGCGGAACCGCATATTGGACCTCATATTGATTTTCCATACGGTTGCCAACCGCATACGCATATGCGGCCGCATGAACTGCATTTTCCTATACTGCATTTAGGTATACCTTTGTGTATGCATCATAAGTAGAAAAATTGTTTATTTGTCTTCAGAAACCGACATGTTTGCATATTTTTTAATGTTTATAATAAAGGATAAAATTGGTATTTTTATATATTTAAAATGGATTTTAATAGAAAAGACAATAAAATGGATAAATTTGTGATTATTTGAAGTTTAGAGGGGGATATGTAATTTCGAAGATTAGAGGGGAAATACGTGATTTTGAATTTTTTGAAGGGTATACATGAAATTGCCCCATCAAAAAAATCTGAGAAATATGTGGGCCGGTTCATTTGTTGCATGAAGCTTTAATTTCCTGTCAGGCTAATTTGGGCTGGGATTGTCTCAAAAGAAAAGTCTGCTCTGATCAAGGGTACTTTTGACGGATTCAGATCAAGCGTACTGAAATTGGAAAATAGGCAGTTTTTGTACAAGCAAGCGTTATGTTATGTATGTCACATCATTATATTTCTCAATTAATAAATTTTATTCTCTTTCCGTATAATAGGATGGCACATATTTTTTTTATATGTCATATCCTCATTTAGAGGATTTATAATTCTATGTAAAATCTTCTATGATGTTAATCATGTTGTGTTTTATTATATAGATTTTTAGAGTTTTGAAAATATTCTTTATTTATGTCTAAAATTTAATTGACTTGAAAAAACTTATAATAATTGTTATTGTTAAATTTTAACTTATTCTAAAATATTTTTAAAGTTTAATTTAACCCCCTCAACAATAACAATTAATTCTCCCCTAACAGCTTCACAGCCTCTGCGAAACTTTTCAAAAAAAAAAACCAATCACAGTTAATTCAATCAAGTTCTTCAACCTTTTAGTAGGTACATCACATGCGCATAAATATGTTTGCGCTGAAATATATAAATCAAATATAATGCAGAAAAATTAAAGCACATTTTGTGCAAGTAGAGTCTATCATTAATTAGTTGACATCTGCTAATTGATCACCGTAAATTGATTAATTAAATCAAAGAATCTCATACAATTTTCAAAAGAAATGATAGATTATGTTACTCTGTTTGTTAACTTAGGTCCAAAATTTCAAAGAGCTAGTGAATTATTTACTATTATTTTTTAGATAGGTAGAAAATCACTTGATTTGAAAATTATGGATCACAAAAAATAGTGATTTTCTACCTATCTAAAAAATAATAATAAAATTCTAAAAAATATAAAATTTGCTCTGTAAGTACATTTTGATATGAATATTATTTGTATCGGTTCGAATCTCCTATTTGTATTTTGAAAATAAAGATATGAATTCATAGCACGGGTCAACCCGTAATATGTATATTACCGTAGCCTCACTCAATAATTAAATAAAAAAATTAGGATTCCGAACCAAGTGCAACAGTCGAGAAATCAGTTTTATCGTCTACTGGATTTAAATGAGAGACACTAATTAAATGTTTGTAGCTTCTGTGAAAATCAGTTCATCAATCGCACACAAATCGGCATCTCGGCTGGGTCCGCTTGGAGTATATATCAAATATCAATAACTAAATGTTTGTAGCTTTTTCCGAAAGGGAAGTTCCTTGGACCCGTTCAATTTTTATTAAAATCTTTCCGATTGTTTTAAGGAAAAAATCAAAGTTCCTCCTCGCATGTACAAGCGATGTGTTTTCTGTTTTGATGTTACGGCCTTGTGGCCTTGTGGGAAATAATTCACTGAGGTTGACAGTACTGTAGGAAACACTAAAAGCTGAGAAAAGATTATGGTATCAACAAATTTGTGGCTGGAATGACATTCTTTTTACAATTAATTAGCATGTCTTTTGTCTTTGTATAATAACATAATATTGTTGTCTTTTGTGTTTTGTCTTACAGAACTCGAGCATATTGTATTATTGTACGAAAATTGTATATGTCGGTCAAAAAATAAGTGAGAATTAATAGTGATGATTAAGTGCGGATGCAGAATTTTTGTTAGGGTGAGGCATAAATTAGGTTCAAATAGTTTATCGAGTTTAAATTAATTAACTAATCAAGTACTAGATAAAAAAAATCAACATAATAAAAAATAATAAAAATAATATATTCTTACATAATAAAAATAACAAAATAATATCATTTTACATATTAAAAAACAACAAAGTTAGTTCAGATCTGTAAATTTCTATAAAATTTTCTATAAAAATAACAAAATTTCTCATTAACAGTGGTGGGTCCGCTCCTGGATGATTCTCTCTCACTATTCTAAACAAAAAATAACGTTTATTAGAAATGTCTCAATATCTGTTTAGGAGTTCAGATTCTCTAAAATAACTCAAAAATCGGACCGTTTATTATTAATTAGATTAATTCGAATTCTAATGGGACAGTCCGAATTTCAAACTCATATTTGAGTTTAGAAAATCCGGATCCCCCTAAATGATGCGACAAATTCGTTGCGCTCTGCGCAGAGCAACAACCTATCGCAACACTATATGTTACCTCAAATAATTAAATAATGATTCAATTCCTAAATATTAGAAATGCATCATCAAGTATTCTATGCGCCTCAAATTACAACTTATAGATATACACTATGCTGAATCCGTATTCTCCCAGGTACCTGACTCAAGCAAATTACGAACAGACGGTCAATATTAATCCCAGCCGGGTCAGTTAATCCGATGCCTATAAAAACTATAGGAGGTCTGTTTTATGATTCGTGTCAAATTAAAAGAACTAATCTGAGTCGTCCGTTTGTAATTTGCTTGAGTGGGTGATCCGAATTCTCCAATGCTTGCATATGAAAAGTAGCAATTGTTTCCATAATGGAGGTGTCCAGTTTAGTTGGCATCTCTTAAATAATTAAATTTTAGATAATTATATGAAAACAACTATGACCACTGTCTTGGCGCTCTTTTTTTCATTTCCTCTTGTTATCTTGTACAACAGAAAATATGTTATACACTAATTAATAACATCGTATTAATTAAATTCTCCGTCGTCTAAAAATTAAAAAGGATTTGTGTGGATTTTGTTGAAATATATGGCACTCAAATTTAATATGAAATTTACATTAGATCTCGTTGAGAAGTCAAAAACAACCTATATAATAAATTATGATGATATTATAATTTACAAAATCTTGAGATAATTTTCTTGATCACTAGACCAAATTGAATATTAATGATAGATGAATGCCTGCAATTAATGAAGGCTTATTTAATAAATCCTAAAGATCTTTTATGATCTGATTGAAGTTATTAAATAATGTATTGTATTAGTTTTATAAGGGACTGAAGACCGTGCTTGATAAATTAATTAATACGATCCATACATGTGTTTTTATCAAAATAAAAGACATCAAATGTTATCATATTTTTTTTTAAGAAAATATTAAAAATCTAAAGGTCTGACTTCATGACTTGACCTAGATGTTTTATTAAACTATAAAAATGATTTTGTGTGCTGAATTTTTTTTATAAACCATAATTAATACGAAACCAACATGATTACTTTTTTTTTTACAAAAATTATAAGAACCGAAATGCTATTTCGGTCCGTTATTTTTTTTTCCGGACCGAAATGGCATTTCGGTCGGGTCTCCTTTTTAGATTTTTTGTGGCGATTCATATGAAAACTTGTGAAACCAGTACCACAGAAAATCCAAAAAGGAGACCCGACCGAAATGTCATTTCGGTCCAGAATAAAAAAAAATAACAAACCGAAATGGCATTTCGGTTCTTATGATTTTTATAAAAAAAAATGTAATCATGTTGGTTTCGTAAAAAAAAAAAAATAAATTATGGTTTATAAAAAAAATTCTTGTGTGCTATCCAAAATGTCAGAAGCTGCAGCTTGTACGGTCTGTGAGATGGAAATTTAAGTATTATATTATAAACACAATTACGAATTTCTAATTTGATAAAGTCCTATAAGAATATAAGATATATTAATATGATAGATAAAAAAATAATATAGCAAATTTCAAAACATTGAATAACTATTGTTTATCAAAAAAAGTGTATTTTCCAGATCAAATTAATATCTATCAATGGTTAATGTTTGAATTTTGATCTTTCTAGATAATTCGGACCATGCTGTCATGCATGATTCATCCTTCCAAATTTAGCATCTGGAAATTGTATTTGGAAATTGAAATGATGCTAATACAGCTGTCCTTTAACTGTGTATAGCTGGCGACGGAGATTAGTAAATGGCCTTTAAAAAGTAAAAGGGATAGGAAATACACCTGACATGCTGAGTCACTTTGAATTTGACAAGGTCCTTTCAATTTCCTCTTCAAATTTCTAGAAAGAGAGAGAAAAAAAAACAATTCATGTAGCTGATTTGTCCAATTTTGTGTTTCAATGATAGACGCTCCCTTTTATTTTTCTTTGAATTACAGAAAATTGAAAGGGATAATTACAATATTTTTCTTGCCAATTATTGCTAAATTATGTTAAACTCGGAGAACTAGTTTTTAGTTTAGTGACGAAAATAATGTCCTTCTGCGTGACTTTATTTCTTTTGAAACTAATGTCTTTCAATCGATGACTGTATTACTAATTGTAAATTTTAGGGATAGATAAATGGATTATTTTGCACGAAAAGGCGCTACTTTTTTAGGACAGTAGATGACTTGATCGTATGACCACCAATAATTCAAAAAGGCTCGATTTAATTAATTTATTTATGTTACAATTTATTTGATTTTTTTCAGAACTTTGATATACAAAATTGTATTAAGTTTATATCCCTCGTTAATGAATTATGAAATAATTTTAAAAGATTTAAATAAAAACTTAAGGGTTACCTTATTTTATTTTTCAAGTTAATGACTAAATTCTGAATTTCCCTTTTTAAAATATTCTTCTGTTGATGTTCTAGATCGACAGTTGTTATTATTTTTTTTATTTTAGTGGACCATATTCTGACTATAGAATTGTAAAAAGTGTATTGCTTTATTATCATTTTGTTGACTATTGAATCATTTTGCGGGTAGATAAGAAAAAGGCGATTTATTTGTAAAGTTGATATAATAGCAACACCAACTCTCTGTCGGATATGTTGACCCACAAATTATACATACACACAAACTGACCGAATCATAAATCCGTGTCATGCAATTATATTAGCTTCTGGTTTAGTTTGATAACATGCATTTTATAACTCATTTTGTCTTAAAATGTTTATGTTTTTGAAATTTAAACTATTGATTTTAACTGCTTAATATGATATTCATATTAAAATATATTTGGTGATCAAATTTTATAATTTTTTAAATTTTTTTACTATTTTTTAAGATATGTATAAAATTATTATTTCTGAATTATCAAAAAACAATGATTTTGTACCTATCTAAGCAAATTTTAAAATATATATATAAAATCTGGTCTCCAAACATATTTTAATATGGATATCATATTAAGCAGTTCGATCGACTGTTTAAACTTTGAAAATAGAAATACATGGTATGTGGCATGAAAGACGAGATGGAGGCATTTGAATCCTCTTAATAATATTGGGGATATACTTGCATAAATTTATTCTAATTGTACTAAAAGCAGTTATTAAATGTCCACTTATTTGTTGTTCTATCATCATGTCAATTTTTAGCAATTTCATTAATAATTTATGCAAAGAAAAGGAGGTAAAATGGTTGGAATTGCACGGGTCATTTTCTTCCTCTGTTTTGGTTAGTAGGATCCTTGTAATAAGTTTTATTATATCAGATATAGAGAATTCTGTTGTATGGTGAGATTGAGTTGTAAGTTGCCTGTGGGTTTTTGAATATAAAAAAAATCATTAATAATTTATTGTCAAATTTTATAATGGAAAATTTATATCAGTATTTTTCTTAGTCAGTAATAATGCAGTTATCAAAAGTTTTAAATTGTGAAACTTATTTTATACACAATCAATCAAAAAAAAAATATTATGTTGCATTTTTAAAAGATAATATTATGTTGCAATACCCGCTGAAATTTTTAAATTTGATATAAAAAAATAAATAAACTAAATAACTACAAATTTATGAAAATTTCATATTTAACACGACCACAACTAAATGCTACAGACAGAAATGGGTTGTCCGCAATGTCAAGTTGCGGACAACACTTTTTTTCAAGGTTCTAAATAGCGTTTATAGCGTCGTAGCGGGAAGGCTAAAAAAAAAGCTATAGCGAATAGCGTCGCTATAGCGGAAGCTATTCCAAATAGCGTTTTTTTTTTTACATTTCGTATATTCAATATTTGTACTAAATATCAACATTATCTAAGGTCTCATAGAACAATAAATAACACCAAAGTAATTAAAAAATTATAATATTCATATTGAACCCGTACAAAGTCCAAATTGCGGTTCAAAATACCCATAGCAATATCATAAACTATCGATTTTTCCTATTAAAAATATCTTAAGTATCATGAATTCATGACATGATCTATTTTTTTTTCTATTCAAATTTTAATTCTGGTTTGGACTTTTTTTCTATTCAAATTTCAATTTCTATTTCCAATTTCAAATTGATTTAATTGTAGAAAGTAGCAACAAATTCAATTTCGGTTTGAGATTTTTTTTATCTTTATTTAAAACCCATATAAATTGCTTAAAAATAAAAAATAAAAAAAAACTCATATTGTATAGCGCAAATAGCGCTGTAGCGGACCGCTATAGCGTTGTAGCGGCCGCTATAGCGGCCGTAGCGCAAATAGCGCATTTTGATGTCGTAGCGTAGCGTTTGGGGTCCAAAAACGCTATAGCGCGCTATTTAGAACACTGCTTTTTTTTATCGTTGCAAAAAAAAAATTATGTGGGCCCCCATTACTTTCTCCCCAATCAAGGAGCTCCGTTTGAACTTGATTTTCAAAAATGGTACAAAAAAAAAGAGAAATATATGTCCATCATTTATGGTTGGGGCTATGTCAAATATAAAATTTTCAAAATTTTATAATTATTTGGTTTATCTTTTTTTAATATCAAATTTAAAAATTTCGGCAATACCTGATCGTGTAGAATGACATATGAATATTCTGTTTTAGTCTTACACGAATCTCAAAACAGATTTTCTATATTTTAAATAGAAATTGAATTGATTTTGATTTGGCAGAAATATTTTAGCTCGGTTACATGAACCTGAGGATATATATTCGAAATCCTCGGTTGGTGCATTATGAAGTTTAGATTTCTACGGTCATGTGAACCACCACATGATGACATGAACAGTCAAAATATAGCGCTTAAATAAAATATAATCCAGGACTCCATGTAATTTATTTGTGCCCTTCTGTATTTTCTCTTGCACCTTATTTGGATGGAGACTAGAGGAAGGGATGAAATGGAAAGAAAAGAAAATTTTCTCTTGAATTGTGTTTGATTGACATAATTATATCAGAGATGAAGGGTACATAAGGGAAAATATTTAACTTTACATGCTTGTAATTAATATAATCGATTTCCCTCTCAATTTGAGGTGTAACGGATGGAAAAAAAAATTAATGCAAATATTTTTAAAAAGATGACATAAATACCCAATTCTATATCTTATATATATAATTCTCATCAAAGTTTTCATTGTCACAAACCTACTGCAACCATCAAATTTCTCATTAACCTTCTAAATTTTAATTAACCAAACAAGAAACGAGAAAGAAAGTTAAATTGTTTTTTCCTTATTAATCATTCAAAACAAAGAAATTAAATATGTTAATTTTCCTTCTATTCTATTCCATTCCATTCTATTTTTCAACTTCCTGCCCCTTCCTCTAATCTCCATCCAAACAACCATCCAAACAAGATGTTAATAACCACGTGCTCAGACCACAAGAATCCAATTTTTTTATGGAAGTAATAAATAACTCATACCCATTTAATACTAATTAAACTGTACCTTTTATAAATGGGCAAGCCGTGGTCAACTTGTCATCCCCTAGCACCGGAAAATGTTGATCATTGTTTGTTTACTAATTTCCTTTATCTAATTAATTAATAAGTTGATAAAAAAAAGGCCTGGCTGCCTGGCTGGCCACTCGACCAGTTTAATTTGTTCATTAATTACGCAAAATTGTTGATTGGAGGAGGCTCGGAAATTCAAAATTGGATGGACGGACTCTAGGAGGCAACAACCTACCCTTTGTGGATAGGTGGGGACCACATACAATGTGTAAGGATGCAGTGGGAAGCTAACAACATACCCTTTGTGGCAGGTTGGGATCATAGATTGTGCAACAAGTCACTCTCATTGACAATTTGTTACATTATCAAGAGTTCCATTTATGTCACTATATTATCTTGAATTGTGAATTTTACATGCATGTTCAGTTTTACATGCATACCCAATATGCCATTTTTCACATTTGTTAGAATTATTAACTTACAAGAATCTATGTTGTCTATTAGATGCACTGATACTGATGTGATTAGATAATTATTCCCTCAATTATTGAATTAAAAGTATATCTTGAATTACATTGTTTATTTTATTGAGGAGGAGTGCATAAATTGAGGGGGAACAATATTTTACTGTGCTATTTTTTTCCCTTTCGTCGATTTTCAAAAGGAGGAGAAAGTGCAAGAGACACAAACATAACATTGGGCAAAATTAATCGGGTTAAATCTGTTTATGCACTTGCTTATGTATATGTTTTGCAAATCGTCCAAAATGAGAGATTGTTGGTTGTATGCTTCTAATACTTTGTTTGACTAGATTTGCAAAACATACATTAATTGAATTTAACCATTTACATAATTAAGTGAGTTTGCAGGTTCAAAACTTTAATTACAAGATCTATTGTGAAGAACCAAAGACAGATTCAAAGTTTTAATTACAATATTTATAATGAAGAACCAAGGTTCATGAAGTGTTGAATTATAATATTCTTTTGATGAATCTAAGAAGTCAACAATACTTTACAAAGCTAGATTTGTATAATAATCAAGTAATTAAGTAAAAATATATTTGAGGCTTGTTGATTTTTGGAGCATCCGCCTTGAACAAAGCAAATCATTGTGGAACGAATTTAAATGAAACAAGTCAGAAAGTTTCAGTTTAGTTTTGTCCAAGACGGATGACATACGTATGGAAGACTTGTCAAGTTTTGTGGGACAAATTGTACTAACCGTCTTGAACAGACATAAGCGTTCAGACCGGTTAATATCAATTTGAATTATTTTGCAAAAACTGTAAACTTCAATATTCGTACAGTCCATCATAATGGGTTTCTTCCCGTTAGTGTGGATCTAGCAAATATGAATTTTCCACTATATAAAGAGTTATCTCACTTCAGATTTGCTAAGCTAGCCTGCCTCCCACATTTGAAAACGCATTTATTGTGCAACACTTGAAAGCTTCCATTGTTGAGTGAGCTTAAACTTCAATATCTTCTCAACACTCTCAAATTCACTTGACTTATCTTTTAGGAGATATAGTTTAGTGTCTAGGATTTAGTTCTAGAGCCTTAAAATTCCCAGCTAGTGCATCATGCTTGTAGGGTGCGAAAGGGGTACACTAGCCAGAGCGTTTCCGTTCATATATATCCATAGTTGTGTGACGATCCCGAGGGACTCTCCAGCTCGAGCTTCTAGGCTCACCTTGTACACTAGTTAGGCCGTGACTGTAACACCGTGAACTTTTAAAATTCAGATTTAATTAAAATGATAAGTGGTAAATCGAATAATATATATATATACGTATATACGAATTTAGTGACGTGGATGGTGAACAATAATTATACGATAATTTGTGTTAAGAGGGAAGAGTAAAATGTGTAAGAATTCAATTATATCGAATATGGGACAAGTGTGAGGTTTTATTTGCAAAATTTCCAAGTGGGGCCCTTTTGTCATTCCTCCTTTCTTCTTCTCTTTTCCTCCTTTCTTTTCCTGCACCCCTCCTCCTCTTCCTTTCCTGTTTCGCCAAAGAGAGAAAGAACGAGAGAGAGACCGAGAGAGTGAGAGAGATCACGCCGTTTGCACCTCCGGTTACGGAATCGCTCGAAATTCGAGATCTCGCTCGAGGAGCTTGAATCTCGCCTATCCGTCTACTCCACCGGTATTTTCCTCCCCTATTTCTCTCTCATTTCGAGTTTTCGTATTTCTAGGGTTTCGGTGAAAACCCGTAGAATTGCACCAAATTGATTGTACTATGCCTTTGTTGTTTCTAAAGTGTTATTTGAGTAGTTTCATGTTCAAATTTGCAACCAAATTCCGATAACCGGATTTTCCCAAAATTGACTATGGTGTTGGTACCGTTTTCTCGAATTGACCTAAATCTGACCCAAATCGTACCATTGACTGAATTGATAACCCAGTGACTAAATTGATTAGTACCAAAACCCGATTTGTGACTATTCGTGCCTAAAACCCTAAAATAGCAAATATTCAAAGTTTAAGGGTTTAAATTGTAAAAGTCCTGAATTGAATGAATTGATCCATGAATAGATCCGAACGAGCGCGCTTAGCGAGATAGACGAGATCGCGGATTCTCTGTGTACCCTACATACTCAGGTGCGGGGGTTCACGGGATCTGTTTTGGGATTTATTTCGTAGAACTAAATAACGGTGCATATAACTTATATATTGATGGCTTGATTGAATATACCTTGCATATCATCATGTTGAATCTCTGATTGAAAGCATTAGTTGTCGCATTTGCATGAATTGCATATTAATATAATTGAATTGTTATATCTGTGATGATTCTCATGTTGGTATGGTTTATCGATTTCTGTTCTATCGTGTTGAATAAGTGAATGGAACCACAGTACTGAATTGAATTGAATGATTGAAGTGAACAGTGAATTGTAAAGTCTAATTAGCTACTAGACTTTACTCCAGGACCCTTATGCGCATCTGGTGAATGGCCCTAGTGAACCCAGTACCGGTTGGGTAAGGGATAAGTGTAGTGTGATTGTAGGTAGTGAAACAGTGGTTCAGTGGTTCAGTGATTTAAGTGATTCAGTGAAAAGTTTATTTGTTCTCGTTTAACAAAGTGATATTCTGTTGCATAGTCGCGAGATATGCTAGTGATTATTCGAATTGATTTTGTGATGTGAATGTATGACTTGAAACCAGGTAAGAGAATTGTTAAGCCAGATGGGATAGATTGTTGATATCTATCGTTGTTAACCGGACTGTGCAAAGTTACTAGTTAAGCCCAAGAATTCTGAAAATCCTTTGATTACTTTTGAATGAAATAATAGTTGGAATTCGTTTGAATCGGTGTGTGAGCATATGCATGTTACCATGACTGATTGATTAACTAAATAATTAAATGCGATAATTGTTTAGTTCTAGTAATGGGTTTCTTACAAATCCAGTAGCCCTATAAATTCCGCACTGAGAAAACGATCGATTAGTTTTCTCACCCCCACCCCCTTCGGGGATATTTTCTTTTTATTGAATTGTGCAGGTAAACGTGAGTAGGAAGGGACTCAGGCTCGACATGTGAGTTGTAAGCCTAACTGTTAGGTTATGCCACCTTATGTAGTCCATTTTGTTGTACATTGAACCCCTATGCGGTATATTTTGTTGTATGTGATATTATCGAACCAAATCACCTTGTCGAAACCCTAATGTCTATTTTAAATATGTTGAATTGATCAGCTGTGTGAATTGCATGATTGTATGATTTTAAATTGGAGATTTTAAATGGGGAATACATGATAAATCATGCGGGAATCAATCGGGTTTGAAAATGGGGTTGAAATGGCATGAAATGGGCAAGGGAATGAATTTCAGTAGGTTTATTGCGGGCCGCAATAACCTTATTGCGGGCCGCAATAAAGGAGACAGAGCCGGAAAATGGCTCTGGATGAATCTGCGTATATTATTACGGGCCGCAATTAATTGATTGCGGGCCGCAATAAAGGAGACAGAGCCTAAAACCCAACTGAGAAAATTCGTATATGGATTGCGGGCCGCAACCATTTTCCTTGCGGGCCGCAACGACAGTGGGGTTTTGAGTCAGAGGAATTATTGCGGGCCGTAAGAGGGGTGGTTGCGGGCCGCAACAACTTGAGTCAGAAACATTTGGAAATTCGAGTAGGGGTTGCGGGCCGCAATGGGCCCTACTGCGGGCCGCAATGGGTGTTCTGAATTTATTGTTTTGAGTATAAATGGACCGAATTGAATCGGATTTGAACCAAATTTGTTTTAAATCAAATCATATGATATGTGTATACATTTTAAAGTGTTTGGTTGAGTAGATTATATCGTACATGCCTTGTGAATATACGGGCAACTGTATATTCACGGCGAGAACTGCGCGACCCCCTGTTCCGGGGTGTGACAGTGACTTCCCACCACTGTTGGTCTCACGTGTCACGAGTTGTATCATTTCTTCTTGGGTAATAGGAAAGGGGTGTCGACGAGGTTGCTCTACCCCGGAGACGTAGGCATTTTACGCCGAACTCTGTTATCATCTTGCGTGTCAACAATTTCTAAACTCTACTCTATTTACTTTACTTTCACACACCTGTTTAACTTGTTAGTTTAGAGGGCTTAACCAAAAAACGTCTGAGAATCTTTAAGACTCCCTTTAAACCCCCTCTAAGTGTCGTTAAGGACTACACATGCATTACTCATAAAATATATGGATTTCAACGGGTTGGATTCGTCATTTGAAGACAATCCGATAGACTTTTGGATTTCCAAAACCTCGCAATTTCTAAAATGAAAGCATTTATTTTCCTTTCTTTTCTGAAAAAAGCAGCAAATAGTATGAATTATTATTTCAAATGAATATTTACAACGAGTAAGGTTAAAACGAGTAAGGTTAAAATGTACCATTAGTTTTGTGCTCCAATCATGCTCCACGTTCTTTTCTCCTGTTTCAAAATCCGAACAGTCGATCCGAACCTTTCAACATGATCTTCATATTAAAATAGGCTTGGAGACCAAATTTTATATTTTTTGAAACTTTTTTACTATTTTTTTAGATAGATCGAAAATCACTGTTTTGAGATGACTCTGGACCATTTAAAATAGTGATTTTGTATTTATCTAAAACAATAGTAAATAAATTCCAAAAAATATAAAATTTGGTCTCCAAGGACATTTTAATATGAATATCATGTTGAGCAGTTTGAATCGACTGTTCATAGTTTGAAAGTAAAGATAATGATGTGGAGCATGATTGGAGTACAAAACCAATGGTGCATTTTAACCCTACTCATTTACAATATTAAGATAGAATATTACGAGTTATGCAAATATGAATATGTATTATACCCGAGATAAATTCCATCAAAAATTAGCATTGTCTAATCAATTAATACTAATACCTTTCACAACAACTATAATTAGTATGAATTTTGAACTAACTCATCAAGGCTATCTTTGCATTACAAAACGAACATAAATTTCATATAAATTTAAAGAGTGGAAAGCTATCTTTTATTAATAGTAATAAAACAAAATAAAATGAATACAAACGTTATATATTGTATTTGTCTTTCTTTTTTAGCATGAGACGAGGATCAGAGTTACTAAACTCACGGTAATACATTTGAAACATGTGATATCTCATTCGGAAAATAACATCATAACCACTCTATCAAATGTCGTTCTTCCATATCGTATTTTTTTTTTCTTTTTAATAAGAAAGCACTTTGTTTTTTAAAAAATCCAAAAGAAATATTATTTCGAAACCATGTCTCGTGCACGCACGAGAAAGTGATGTTTAAGACTTACTCAACCGCATTTATTTTTATCATTAACAATAAGAATTGCGACAGACTGTGGCCTACGAGCAGAGGCGGATTCAGGATTTTCGTCGAAGGGGGCAAAGAAATAGCAAATTGGATCTAAATAGCTAATCGAGTACTTGATAAAAATCAATACTCTAACTTATAATTTCTAATGCTCTGACTTTTAATTCTAATTATCAATCTAAATTCAAAGAATTTATTCTAATTTTAATCCTAAATTTAATCCAAATTACTGATCAAAATTTCAGAGGGTGAAAAAAAATTCCAAATTGATCCGGATCTATAAATCTCCATAAAATATCAAAATCCAAGATAGGTCGTGACTCCATAGTCACAAGATTCACGAATAATTTGTTTTTTTTGTGATGACGGACCGAACGCCGAATTATTCGGTTGACTGAACTTTGACCGAATTATTTCTGAATAATTCGCGAATTTTACAAACTTTTTCCGAATTTTATGAATTATTCGCGAATTTTTTCCAATTTTTTCACAAAATATTTTTTTTTGTTTTTTGTTTTTGCTTCCTTGTAGGACTGAGATATTTGGTCCGGATAATTCCAAATCATTCTCGAATTATATCCGAATCATTCTCAAATCATGAATTTTTATCTCACCGAACCGAACCCGAATAATTCATTTGTCACTATGCGTGACTCCACTTAAATCCGCCCAAGATTCGTACTCCATGACTTGGCACACCATTTCACACTCTGTTTCATCAACAGAGGATCTTGCTTATTCTACTCCACTTGTCCATCCGCTCCTTTCTTCATTGTCTCTATTCTCGTCTCTATAGTCAAACGATCGCACCAATCAACATCATGCTATGCTTGCGCGCATTCTCCGGGAAAAAAAAAATCTAGTTGAAAAAAGGCAGAAAGAGAATATAAGTATAGAAGGCCCGGCGCGCTCTAATCACCGGACAGAATTTTACTTACACTCGGAGTTTTCACAGTGGTTTACAGTCTAAATATCTTTTTCCATAATGGATGGGCCGACCGTTAGAGATTCGCCATCTGGTACTATTCAATTCGGTGTACATGACGTACTCTGTATAAGTATTATAAAAGAGCAGTCGCCAGTAGCTGAAATTTCGGGATTGAGTCTTTGTATTCTGCCATCTTACGTACAAGACCCTGTAAAGTATTGATATAACCTCAGTTACCGTGGCCTTTTCTCCTAACCTTTAAAATATACTACAAGTTATTTCTGTTCGATTAGCTTCGTCCAATAAATTTTAATTTTTAAACATTGCATTTTATCATAGAGATTTGAGTGTGTCCAATAAATCACGAATTCACATCCTCTCATGTTACATGACTGAGTACAATTGAAATGACGGTTCAGGATCGTTCTTTTAGCTTGGTACGAATCTCAAATCACAAATAATTTGTGCTATTCCGAATAGGCACCAGCTGAGAGTAAATCTGGACCGTCTGTTTTAATTATCTTGAGTCAGGTTCCTGGGAGAATATAGATCCATAAGTCACATGTATATTTTGGTATGCTCATTCTTTTCTATTAGCTTTCATCAATTAAGGGCACATTTTTAAGAAAATTATCATTTAAAGACATACTCAATGGCTCAATACTTCGTCAAAATTCTTTCATACAAGTTTGATGATCTGGGACGATAGGACGATAAAACAAAATAAAACAATTAATAACTAGTTGTACTAATTTTAGATATTTGTTTTACTTATTTAAGATAGGTTGTTTAAGTTCAGTGAAAATGAATGGACAAAAGAAATTGTAAGCCTCATATATATAAAGGAGTGAAAATGTAAAGAAAGGACAGAGAGAGAAAAAGACAAGAAAAACAATCCTGCCTCCTATTTTTGGAGAGAGAAAATAAATATTCGATTATACTGATTTGTGTGAAAGTTGTCAAATTATTATTACTCTCATACGGATCAAGTTTTGATATCATAGCAGGTTCTTACCTGTGTATGGTATTCACAAGAAGTGATTACAAGGCGACCGACGAATCTTTCTCAGAATTAAAAATTCACCGATGACCACGAAAAACAATATCTCCATCTATTACAATGTCAGAAGAAACTACATTAGCCGATTTAGCTAAAGTTGTAGTTGCATTGTCAGAACAGATGAAAACAGTTCTTGACTGGATTGCCCAGCAAGATGAAGAGGAAGACGATGATATGGATTCCACAGAAACAATAAAGAGCCCTGAAACGGGTCCAAAACATAAAAATAAGAAGCCTCATCAACGAAATGAAGAGGAGTCGACACAGCTAAGACCTTTCAAGGTGGAGGCTAGAATTGATATTCCGACCTATGATGGGTCGATAGATGTTGAAAAGCTTGACTCTTGGTTAAGTCAACTCGAGACCTACTTTGACCTCTATGGTTATAGTAGTGAAGCCAAAGTCTCATTTGCAAGGCTAAAACTGACGAATCATACCTTGACGTGGTGGAACTCTTTTCTCGTTTCTCGTCCTGATGAGAAGGTGTCATGGGAAAAATTCAATCAACTCATCCGTAAAGAATTCTATCCAATGGGTTTTGAAGAAGATCGCTGGAGTCATTGGCACAGCCTTTGACAAAGACGAGATCAATCCGTGCAAGACTACACCACAAAATTTAGGCGTCTAGCCATATCGCTAGGTGTCTCATTAAATGAATCATCGGCATTGATGAAATAAATCTTCGGTCTATTACAACAAATAGGCACAGAGTTACGTCTATTTCCTGTACAAGATGTGTTCAGTGCAAGTTCAGTTGCCATGACTCTCGAGAAGAAGAATAGTCGTGGAGATCGAGCCTTTGGTAACACAAAAATTGGCTCGTCAAAGAAAAAGATGAAGAATGTGGTTACCTCGTCTTCAACAACAAAACATGAACAGTATTGTGATTACTGTAAAATGAAAGGCCATACTAAAAAAAAATGCTGGAAGGTGCATCCTGAATTGTTTCCAAAGAAGTAGCAGAAAGGTAAAGCTACTGCTACAATTATTTAGAAGAATGAGCCGATCATTGTTGATCAAGTCCAACATGCGGATCCTAGCCTATCTTTGATGGCAATGCCGAAGAAGATAAAGTTGGAATCGTCAGACGAGATTGACAAAAGGGAAGAGCTCTTTGTTTTGAAGATTCAGGTGAAGCAGAAGGTGATCAGTGCCATTATTGACACTGGAAGCCAAAAAAATCTCATCTCCGAACTAGTCCAAAAGTTGGGATTAGCAACAACACCACATCCAAAGCCTTACCCGTTGGTCTGGATACACAAGGAGAATGAATTACAAATCATGCGACAATGTACATTTAAGTTCGCTGTTACAAGCCAGTACATTGATGAGGTGACATGTGAAGTGATACCTCTCGACATATGCCAAGTCATTCTTGGGAGCCCGTATTTGTGGGATCGAGATGCCATATTCTATAGAAGACGACAACAATACCAGTTCACAAAAGATGGTAAAAATTACATATTCTCTCGTTGAAAAATAAGCTAAGGTGCTAATTTGATCACAACTTGTCAAGCAAAGAGGATAGTTAATGCCTCTCAAAGGTTTATATTACTTCTAATTCGGCCCTTTGAAAAAGAATCTAAAACCGAAGTTCCAATGAAGCTGGACTTATAAATGTTGTATGGGAAATTTTCAAACCTTTTTAATGGTTTGCAAGGTCTTTCACCCAAACGAGAAGTGGAACATGAGATCAATCTCATTACCGACTCAACTCTGCCAAAATGATGAGATTAAAAAATAAGTGTCGGAGTTACTTGAGAATGGAGTGCTCAAGCTGAGCAATTCTCCATGCGGCTCACCTGTGGTTCTAAGTGCATAGAAAGATGGCAGTTGGAGGATGTGCATCGATTATCAAGCCCTCAACCAAATTACGGTAAATAATCGATACCCACTTCCTCGAATTGATATCTTCTCGACCAATTAAAGCATGCACGCTACTTGACCAAGCTGGATTTGAAGTCCGGCTACCATCAATTCATCAAGTTCGAAATCGAGAAGACGACACTTGGAAAACAACATTCAAGACAAGACAAGGTCTATTTGAATGGCTAGTCATGCTTTGGACTTTGCAATGCCCCTGCCACCTTTATGAGGCTTATGAATAATGTGTTGAGACCTTACATTGATAACTTCGTCATTGTTTATCTTGACGATATTCTTATCTACAGTCCTACTTGAGAGGAGCACTTGAACATGTTGAAAAGGTGTTCGAGCTGCTACCAAGTCATCAACTTTGCTTGAATGAGAAAAAGTGTGAGTTTGGGCAGCAGTCATTAATGTATCTTGTATTCATTGTTGGAAATGGAGAATTAAAGATTGATTCAAATAAGGTGAAGGCGATATGAGAGTGGCCTAGACCTTCAAATGTGACAGAGGTCAGAATTAAGCTTTATAGGAGCTTGTCAGTATGTCTGAAAATTCATTCGAAATTTTTCGGTCATTGCTGCTCCTTTACATGGCTTAACAAAGGAAAATCAACAGTTCGAGTGGACACAACAACATGATAATATATTTTGTCTTCTAAAGGAGAAGATATGTAAAGCACCAGTTTTAGCTTTACCAAATTTGCAAAAACCATTTGAATTGGAGGTTGACGCATCAGAATATGCAATGGAGGCAGTTTTAATGTAGGAAAGACGTCTTGTTGCTTGCTACTCCGAAATATTTCAAGGATCGCAGAAGAACTACCCGACTTATGATAAAGAAATGTTTGCTCTACATCAAGCTATCAAACATTGGCGTGTTTATTTGTTAGGCAAAGAAACAGTGGTCTATACTGATCATCGTCCCCTCCAATATCTCCAAACTCAATCAAAGTTACAACAAGCCCGTCATATGAAGTGGATAACATATCTACAACAATTCAATTTGGTCATAAGGTATAAGAAAGGAGCACAAAATAAATTGGCTGACATGCTTTCGCGTCCGCCAGTTACATCTATTTGCCTATCTACAGTAATGGAGATTCAACCAAGCATGCATAACGACTACAAGCAATTGTATGCTGAAGATCCTGATTTTTGTGAAATCATTAAAATTGTAAAAGCCGACAAACCCTCAGAGTATACCTTTCGAGGTGAATTACTGTACAAGGGGTCACAATTATGTGTTCCTCAAGATGCAGACCGTCTCAGATGGTTACGTGAAGCTCATACTTCAAAAGTGGCGGGACACTTTGGAGTCAACAAGACTATACAAAACCTACAACATTATGTCTATTGGCCACAAATGCAAAATGATGTTGCTCGTTTCGTAAGAGAATGTGTGGTATGTAGTACTTCAAAACCATCCAACCGAAAGCTTGGACTCTACACGCCATTGCCTGTTCCAAGTCAACCTTGGGAAAGCATTTCGATGGACTTCTTAGGAGGTTTGCTGAAAACAAGACGAGGACATGACTACCTATTTGTGGTAGTTGATCGTTTCTCCAAAATGATATGTTTGATTCCATGTTAGAAAACAATAACCGGAGAAGAAGCTGCAAAACTCTTCTTTCGACATGTTTGGATACACTTTGGACTACCAAGTTCCATTGTGTCTGACCGGGATAGTCATTTTCTCAGCAAATTTTGGCAATCACTCTGGTCTATGATGGACACAAAATTGCAAAGAAGCATCGCTTTTCCCCTCCAGACAGATGGATAAACATAAGTTGTCAATCGAACTGTTGTGCATCTACTACGAGGTTACAATGCCTGACACCCCACTAATTGGGACGAAAGTTTACCATACTTACAATTTGCTTTCAATCGAGCCATCCACAACTCTACTAATCGATCTATGTTTGGGATACTTGCCGCAAAGCCCTTTTGACATTGAATTTACTCTCAAGTTGAATTCGGAGACGACCCGTGAAAATGACGAGTTGAAGGCCCAAAAGTATCTTGAAAGCATACGATGAGTACATAGTGAAGTTGAAAAGCAATTACAAAAGACACATCAAAAGTACAAAGCTCGACATGATCGACATCGTAAAAAGACAAGAAAAACTAATTTGTGTGAAAGTTGTCAAATTCTTATTAGTCACATATCTCATACGGATTATTTGACATGTCCTCTTATCTAATTTACCAACTCACGTTATTCATCTATCATTGAATATTTAAGTTGAGCGTTCATTGATAATTATTATTTGAGTATTATTAAATATTACTTGTAAGATACTGATATTATTAAGACAATTTATATCATTCTTCAAAGATAAATTATTAAATGATGCTAAGATAAATAGCTAAATAATAAAGGATCACGTTATGTCTTCATATAAATAATAGTATGATAATAATAATGTATATCTTAGCTATTTTATGTTAAGTTTGTGAGAGAATAAAAAATAATAGTAACCTACCAACTGAGAGAACTATGTCACTTTTTCTTAATTAAAAAACTAAAGTCCAACAAATTTTTTCCCATGAATTGATAGAGACAAAAATATATTATAATAATTGCAAAGAAAATTAATTATTTAAGTATTAGGGATGAACCTTTCTATATGATGGTTTCTAAGGAAATATTTTTATTCCATTTATCTTTAACTCTATAATCTTTCAAACTATTACAATCTGATAAATCTGTAGAAACTAGAAACAAAGCAACAAAAACATTTTGCTTCCCCAAATAAGATTCCAATTTTCACAAGGGTACATTACCAAAAATAACTTCTGGTTAAGTTAAACAAAGGAAAGGCTCCTTCCTCCTTTCCCCCTCTTCTTTTGTCAACTATTGTACTGTATTGACCAGAGAACATTTCCCTTCTCACCTTTCCTTTCCCTTCCCAAGGGGCGGTTCCATCTTCCACGCCACTCGCCGCCGGCGAACTCTCGATGGAACATAATCCCCAACTTCATGGAGTCGTGATCATCTCTCTCCCTCCTTCCGATGACCCCTCCAAGGGCAAGACCATCACCGCTTTCACCCTCTCCGACGGGGACTCCTCCTTCACCGTCTCCGATGCGAACCCCCCCTTCACCCCGCTGCCACCTACTATTCCCACACCCTCCGATTTCATTCAATCCCCCCCTCCGCGGCGACCATCGCTTTTTTCCCCAGAGAAAGCGATATTTTCCCTCTTAGCTGCTGTTTTCATCGCGGTGTTAATGTACGGTTGCTTGTACTCTGAGTTGTCTTTTCCGCTGTTGAGTGGATCCTTGAATGAGGAGGTGAGAAAGAACGAGACGAAGTCGTTTCTTCTCCAGTTGTATCCAAAACAGAGAGGAAGGACTTTGAGAGAGATGGGGGATGTAAAGCTGGCTCAGGTTCGAGTCCAGGATGGGATCGAGGAGAAAAAGGCAGTGTCAGTACGGTATGATTCGACTGGTTCGGTCAATTCCAGTACGGTTTTCCCGATTCAAGGCAATGTGTATCCAGACGGGTAAGTTGATTGATAACTGGCAAGTGATTTGCTATCTTGTGGAAATTACCTTCAATATTCTGTCATTTTTGGACAAGTTAAAAATAGCGCTGGTAATGACCAATATGTCTCTCATCCTGATTGATTTGACTTTGTTCTAGTTTAGTAAAAAAAAAAAAAAAAGAGCTCGTTAAGAACAGATATTCTATGGTAAGTTGGTAACTAATCATGTATTGCATAAATTGGTTTTCTTTGTCCTTTTTAAACTACGCATATTAATATTACTTCCAAGTAAGTAGTTCTATTATTTCAGGGATAATAATAGCTGGTATTTGATACTTGGCATAATAGATAATCTTTATTAAGAAATTATCTTTTTTATTATCAAGCTTTGAATTTTATTAAGAAATGATCTTTTTGATTATCAAGCTTAGAATTTTATGTTCTTACTTTCATGAAGCTTGTAGTTTTCAAACAACTATTGACCAGAAACTGATATGCTATTTTCTATTAAGAATACAGACAATACTATACCTCTATATTTGTGGGGAATCCACCAAGACCTTACTATCTTGATGTTGATACTGGTAGCGATCTGACATGGATACAGTGTGACGCCCCTTGCACCAGTTGTGCCAAGGTAAACTTAATTGCTGCTACTGGTATTAACCAAATTCTACTTATTACACATTTCCAGGGGTGGATCTAGGTGTATTGGAAGGGTGGCTAAGTCACCCCTATGGTTTTAAATTTTAAATTATCTATATTGAAATTGAATTGAATTGATTTTTCTTCAACTTTTTATATGGTCCAAGCCCCCTCAATAAATATCAAATGTTTACTTGTAGCCTACTAGTGGTTAGAGCTCTATTTTGTGGTTAAGAGGACTTGGGTTCAAATCTCACTCACCACATATTGTGCATTTCAATTTTCGACCCCCCTATCAAAAATTTCTAGTTTCACCCCTGCACATTTCTCAGGCTTTATATATTATAGAGCAGTAATCTCGTGATTTCATGTCGCAATTTTCTTTTACCCAACAAATGGTTGAATTCTTACTTTTCTTCTTCATTTTTACAGGGGCCACATTCATTGTATAAGCCAGCAAAAGGGAGGATAGTGCCACCTAGGGATTCTCTGTGCCAGGAGTTGCAAGGAAACCAGAACTACTGTGCCACATGTAGGCAATGTGACTATGAGATCGAGTACGCAGATCGGAGCTCCTCTGTCGGTGTTTTGGCAAGAGACGAGATGCATCTCATGACTTCTGATGTTGAGAGGGAAAAACTAAGCTTTGTCTTTGGGTATGCTGAAGTAATTACTATGTTAAATCACAATACAGTTTATTTTGGAAGCTTTGTTGAATTTAACCACGGTCCATATTCATGAGCAACAATCCTACAATATTATAGTACTTGTAGATAAGATTTTCTGTTGTTTGTATTGTCCTGGGCACATAACCTGTGCCAGTATGGGCCTCTCGTGCAAATGACATCATCATTATTTCTAATACTTAAATGTGGCCTTGCTTTTATATACTTGATTATGGCATATTCCAAATCACTTTTCTTGACAGTCCCCCTAATTTCATGGTTTTTCTCTGTTGGCTTGGCCCTCTAATGTGCTAGTTCACCCTTCTTTCTTGAAATTCATATGTCTAAAAGGTTACTTTTAAGTATAGAAAACAAAACAGTAAGATAGTGATTTGGATCCCAATTATCTAGCGACCTGAGGTGCCATGATTACCTCCTCAGAGCCATAGTAACTGAAATTTTGTCAAAGTTGTTTTTTATCTTTCGGAGTGAAATTCAAAAGTTGAATTGCAATATTTTTCCTTTTCCTTTTTATGAGCTCTGGTAGTATGTGTACTTGTTATAGATATGTTATGTATCTGGTCTGTGTCCTAACAAAAGGCTGATGATATCCTTGACCTTACGTAATGTTACTTTTAACTTTATGCTATCATCCCCATTCCATTGCATTTCCATGAGTGATTATTGTTTGTTGCTTGTATTGTAGATGTGCATACGACCAACGTGGGCAGCTTCTGGCCTCTCCTGCGAAAACTGACGGGATTTTGGGGCTCAGTGCTGCCAAAATTAGCCTCCCATCTCAACTAGCCGATCAAGGGGTTATTTCCAATATTATAGGCCACTGCATTACTAGTGAACCGAGTGGCGGTGGGTATTTGTTCCTAGGTGACGACTATGTCCCAAGATGGGGCATCACATGGGTCTCCACCCTTAACAGCCTTTCGTAAGCAAACATGTTTTTTTATTACCTTATAGTAAAACAATTCTCTACATATGGTACCAGCACATTTTTTTTTCTTTTTCGAAAAGAGGTTATTTGTAAGTCCTGTTCTCATTATATTATGAAAACAAATTTATAAGGTCCAAAAACAACCTGTAGCCCCCAAACACGCAGGCACACCACATCAGCTAGTCCCTACTTCAGTACTACACTCAGCGTGTGTGCACCTATACATGTACAAAACAAAACAGATGCATTTTAATAGCAAAGGCACCAAAATAAGCATTTTTAATATGATATCCATGTAGTTCCTTGTGAGGTCCCAGCTGACTTCTCATTTTTGTATTACACCTTTTTGCGATGTTTTATTCTTAAACTGCTCTTTCTTTTTATCTTTTTTTTTTTTTACATTAGTAGCTTGTACCATACATCTGTTCATAATATGAAGTATGGCGATCAAGAACTTAGTTCCGGGGACCAAAGAAACAAGTTAATGCAAGTAATATTTGACAGCGGGAGCTCATACACCTATCTTCCAAATGATGCATACACCAAATTTGTATCTTTGGTCAGCTCCCTTTTGACTTTTTATCCTTCGATCCTCTGTTTTTAATTGTTACCAAGGCATGCAGTTCACTTTTATTGAATTCTTTCCACTTTTGAAAATTTTCAGCTTAAATCCATCAGCAGTCTTGTGCAAGATGATTCAGATAAAACTCTGCCTTTGTGTTGGAAAACCGATTTCCCCATCAGGTAGTTTTAATGGACTATATGCTCTGATCACAGAAACTACTAGGTCGAAAGACCATGATCCACATTGTATAACCAAACTTGAGATCCACGATAAAGTTTTTGCTTCTTTTCAGCTCTGTCAGTGACGTGAAGAAGTACTTTAAGCCGGTGACTTTGCATTTTGCAAAACGATGGTTATTCGTGCCAACAACATTTGCCATCCCTCCCGAAGGTTACCTAGTCATAAGTGTAAGTCTCGTGCCCTATATAGCTGCTAGAGAAGTGACACAATAACTTCTCGTGCACAGGCTTACAACAGTAAAAGGTGAATAATAATCCATCTTACACAAGCCTCTCTCATTTTTGTGGTTCCGCTATGTGCAGGAAAAGGGCAATGTCTGCTTAGGGATACTTAACGGGATGGAAATTCAACATGGCTCAACCATTATCCTTGGAGGTATGATAATTTAACACATTACACAATACAACATGGCTCAACCATTTTTTGTGGTCCCGCCTTTTTGGACTCGTTATTTGGCAAATACTAAGATTCCACATCTTGCTCACCCCACCATTTTACAATTTGTAGATGTTTCGCTACGTGGGAAGCTGGTAATATACGATAATGAACAACATCGAATTGGATGGGTTCAATCAAACTGCGTCCGGCCACAAAAAACTAATGACTTCCCTTTTTTGTTCTGAGAAGACAAATGATCAAGTTCTTCATATAATTGGTATATAATTGGGAAGGGTAATTACAGAAAAGACCATACTGTTGAAGGTCAGTAGTATCAGTTTTGCTGTTTTGTAAATATATATGTGCATGTATAATATTTTATAATTTAGACTATTGAATGGTCATGAACATCTAGTATGATACATTAATTCGTTGTATTTGTGTAATCTAGGTAGATGCGGAAATAAGATTCTTGTATAATTTATGTTGCAAAAAAACAAACTATTGTATCAGATCAACTTTTGAAAATTGTTCTCAATGTACTGCTTCCTACTCTGAAATATGTAGGTCGAATCTTCTCCAATATAACTTCTTACAAAAGGATCACAAGTAATTTTGCAGATAGTCTTATCCACAAAAAGACAGAAAACATCATGAAATTATATCTGTAGCATCTTTTGGGTCAAATATGCCCTTTGAGCAAGATCTCTTAAGTTTCATTGTCTACATCTCACGGATACACAATAAAAATTTACTCTTTACTAGTAATACGTATTACATTTTAACCGTTCTAGTAATAATACCAGCACACCATAATACATTACAACAACCTTACAAAATTAAGATCAAAATTGATTACAAGACACTTGTATGATTATATTTGTAATTTATATGGGCTCACCTGACCTCACCTTTAAGGATTTCATTTGCCAATCCCTAGACCTAAACAAGAGGGTTCTCTAATTTCACTTGTTAGACCCAAATTAACACTTTTATTTGAGAGAGAGGAAGAGCATTAGAAACCGGAAAAAAAAATTCTGTACACCAACCTAAATATCATCTCTTCAGCCCAATTGCACGGCAAAATCTGGACCAGATCCCTTCTCTCTCCTCCCCGGGCTCAATCACAGGCTCCTTAAACTCAGCCTTCACGCTCAATTCATCAAAAGCATCAACTATGTTTTGCAGTCTTGCAACAAATTCAATCAGGAGGGAAGCAAAGGTTGCTAAGGACAGAGCACTGGCACTCTCATATGTTTTCGACTCCTGTTCACTAGGTATAGGATCAGCAGGGTGAAACGACCTTCGTCCCGGCCACAATGACAAGCGAAACATCATGTCCATTGTTGAAGATGAATCAAATCTGTAAAACAACCTCATTTTAATTGACCATAACTTTAAATCCAGCCACTCATTACAATAAATAGGATGTGGTTTACGAGGACAGCCTTGTACCAGTGTAAAAAAGAAAAAATAAACTTATCATCTTATCATCATGTTTTGACTGATACTGTACCAACCTAAACCAAAGCATAATAATATCATACCAACCTAAAAGAAAGCATACACTACCACGCCAGAAAAGAAGAATGCTGATACTGCCTATAGCATTGTACAGTTCAAAGAAACAGTGCAGGAACTAGTACCAAACCAAACTAATGACATACCAACACAGAAAATTATATCAAACTTACTGATACCATGCCGACATGAGAAATCTGTACCAACATAAACTAAAAATACAGGCACTGCACCTGCTATATGAAGTGGTCATCATAGATCCCTTGACAGATCTGAGTTCATGTAATGACTTTTCACGTAGTATGGGCTTGCTGCTGGCGATCACATCAGAGGTGCCATCCTTGGTTGTGTCATTTCCCTCCTTGAATACTTCCCAGCTTTCAGCATTAACCAGGAGGTATGACTTCTGGTCAATCTTTTTTTGCAACTCATCAGCTGCAGCATGGACCTCTGCTAGGATATCTATTGATGTTAGTTTGGTCATTGTCTTCACCTTGTCACCAAGCTCACGAAGCACCTTTGCGCCTGCAATTCCTACTCTGTGTAGCTCAGCACTGAATATTTGTCTATACTCCGGTGGTGCCTACAATAGCACAAGTGGTTGAGACAAACAGGGGTGGGTCAAATGACATTATGGACCAGTGATTGAGACAAGCAGAAGCACGTACCAGCACCATTGATCACTACTGGTAAACCTGACTTGAATTAGCACAAGTGTGCAAATGCCGGTGATTCAGGGAATTCATAAAAGAATGGGTACAAACTGGTACAGTTGAATTACAGAAACATGAACCTGAATTTCTGACAGAATGCATCCATGCAATGCCATGACCATGAAAGCACAGTGCCTCAGTGCACCACTCACTCTGATATAGCTCTTCCATGGATATTTCAGCATCTTGTACTTCCCATGAGGTGGCTCCCATTCAGCAAAACCTAACTGGCACAAATTTATTTAAAAGTTCTGGTTAGACTAATCTGATTGAGATAAGCTACAACTTCCACAAATTTAAATTATATTAGTTTAGATAATTGCAGCAGACCAGACTGTCCTCTTGGGATGTTGACTGGACGGCAGACCGGTAACCGCTGTACAAATTATCTTCATGAGCTTGATATAACAAAATCTTAGATGGGATTCTCTCGTACTGCATACAATTCAAATATCCATTCACACACCCTGAAACATTGGCATGCATGCATTCTTTTATATTGTTGTTATTGATTTCACCGAGTTTCTGATAGAGAGAGAGAGAGAGTTACCTTCCAATGACTTGGCAACCCCCATAAAATTCTTCACAACCAAGTTATGTAAATCCTCACCGGCCCATATGGGGTAAATTAAGATATTTACACCGATCCCAACAGCTGCACCAAGGGCAATGAGTAAAAAACGGCTGGTCGCAGTTGCAATAAATTCATTTGTCCTGTAACCCGAGATCATCACATAGCAGAACGTGATCAGGAAAACTCGAAACCCATATTCATATGCCTTCATTGTTGGATACAACTTCAAGTATGTTGCCACAGACCCTACAAATCAAAATACTGAGATGACAAAAAGATATCAAGAAGGATAACATAAGTTACCAAATCTTCTCAGCATCTCTGAACTTAGCGACCTTCACAATGGTAGATACAATATTACCAGGACTGGGTACAACTCAAGGTTGAGACCAAGGCTGGCTTAATTTGGATAATTTTATGTAATTTTTGGATTAGGGTTATTGTTACTGGACAGAATGGCAACCCCTTGTGGCTTATGCAGATACCTTTTAGCTATTAAGCAATATGCAAACAATCAGAGTAAATGTTAAGTAATTACCGGCAACAAAAATACTGCTAACAAGAAAAACCTCTTCAAGCTTTCCTGTCAGTGTAGACAATTCTGCACAGCCAAGAGCAAGCCCTCCAGCCAACAATGTACCTATACCTCTATTCAATCCTTTACTAAATGTTGCACCTGTCAGGAATGGCGGGTGTTAGTATTTTGGTACTGCATGTTGTAATGGTATTATGGTACCAAACCTCATGGGGATATTACAGTAATGCAGTAAGCAGGCTCCATTTAAATTATTTTGACCTTTTCTTTTGTGTCATGCATTTCATGCTTAAGCTTAGGTCATAAAACTCCAAGATAGAAGTAGGTATATTTAATCACCTCAAAAAAGAGATTCTTATTTTTATTAAAGGACTAAAATAATACAGACAATCTTATTGTCAGATAACTAATCACATGTTGGTCAGCATGCTAGAAGATTACATCTTATAGGAACTTTGTGAAGCATTCTTCTAAGAAATCACTTTACAAGTTCTTTCCTAAAAATATTTGAAAATTTCAACAAAAGCTACACAAATTAAATACAAAAGGTTTTGTAAAAAGTCAGCTTGTCAATATACAATTTGTTGGCTATAATCTAATATAATATTGGGAGATATCCTAGTAAATTGTCACACTTATTTTCTCCACCTGCCACGTCTCCAATGGATATCTAAATAAGTAAGACGAAATTCCTACACGAAAGTATTGGAAATTAAAAACCAAAATAATAAGTACCGGACTCAAACAGAAATTGATAGTTCATTGTTCTTCAAGCGATCACTCAATAATAATTCAACAAATCTTGCATGATTTATACTAAACAATCTGAATTATATTAAATTTGTGAATTGCGCTTTGATTGGTCTACCCTCCAAAATTTGTCAAAACAAAGAGAAGGGAAAGGAAATTAACTTTAACCAACGAACTCACCGATACTAAATTCAAAAACCACCACCACTGTTAAAATAGCCCATACATAGTGCTTTCCCAGATCCTCTCTAAAGAAAGGATGATCGTCGACAAACACAAACAGGGAAACAATGGCCAGAGCGAGCCCCGCTTTTGCGGCGAAGACTGCCTGGCGTGGGTCCGATCGGCCGAACACCCACAAGGCCACGGCTCTCCCGTACAGCCATGGACCGAGATCAGAGATCCATTTGACAGACCGCTGAAGGAATCCCCGGCGCGGGGTCTCATCTTCTAACCATTCGCGTCCGTTGAAACTGGGGAGGAGGCGCTCTCGGCTCTGCTGGTTGAACACCGAGTGTAGCGAGCCTAGTACTGGAGCTGGGCCCGTTGGTTGTGTCGCCATTTTTTTCGAGAGGAGCAAGCGAAAGGAGAGACAGAAAGGGAGGGAGAGAACCAGAGAGGGCCCAGAAGAGGTTGGCTTTGAGAACTATTATTGTGATTTTGACTATGACAGGGGGAGAATCGATAGGAAGAAAAGATAAATGTCTAGAATGAAAGCGGAATGCCACGTAAGATAAACACCCTCCATAGGGGGCAGAGGATTCGGTTCCCAGTTATATCAAAGATGGTATTTCCGATAATAGAAACCCGGTTCATGCAATAAATGCTCGGTACAGAGCAATACTCCCGACCGGATAGTTCATTTGTCTGTACTTTTAATTTGGAAATTATTTGATTATTTCAAAAACGAACCTTTATTACCCTCCATAGTTTATTTCTATTTTTATATTACTTCCGTAAACACCGTACAAGATTTCTATTATAACTCGGTCATGTTTGATTGGATTGAGAATAAGTTATTTTTTAGAATAAGTTATTTGGCGTTTGATTGAATTAAAATAGTTAGAATAGAAAATTAAATTTATTTGTTTTATTCGAACAAGTTATTCTCACAAAAATTTAAAACAAACACTAATTTTGTTATTCTAGTTATTCCAATTCCGATCACAACCATTCAACTTCGTTGAAATTCGTACATAAAAAGAAAAACTTTGAACAGTTGGAATTGGAATATTTATTTCCCTGGATTCTAATCTCTGGTTCTAAAAAGATATGATTCCTTGGCATTCTATACTTTTTTGAGTCTCGTCGTAATTTTTTTGTCATTTTCGTCTGGACCGTAGTAAATCTTAAATATCACGATTAATTTGAGTATACTTGAGTCTAGTGCTTTTTATATGCATGGAATTTATTTCACGTAGATTGTTCTAAAAAATGTTTGATTTCAAGTTTAGGATCTAATTATGGCAGTAGTCAAATTTATGAAATTAATGCATTTCCAATAGATTTAATCGATTTTAACACATGGTTAGTAAAAAATAATGATAATTGTTTTTTATGTAATTAGTGTTAGTTTCTAATAATCTAGAAGTCAATAATACGATAAATTATCATAAAGCTTTATTCATGAATTGAGTGATTAATAAACTGTCATTTTGTTACCTTGAATATTATTGCATTTATGAATCATTTCTTTTTCTGACTAGAGTCATTAACTGGAATTGTGAAACTTCATAATATAGATGATATATATTCTTAAAAGTCTCTAACCAAGGTAATTAGCATGAACACTAATTTACCGTTACATGGTTAGTATATGAATTAAAATATGGTTATGTTTTACAAACCATTTGACAAGAGATGTCATTTTAATTACATAGATACATGTTCCAGGAACATGGTATTTAACAGACCCCGAATGAAACATTAAATGGAATTGTGTTCGTGTCATTAATGTTTTCATTCAGTGTTAAGTTCTAAAGTATAAGGTATTCATCTTTCATACTAAGAAATATATATGTGTGATTGTTACCTAACACTGTCGGTAAAACGCAGTTATAACGGTAGCTCTTCGGTATGCATAGCTTAGCTGAGGTAGTGATGGTTTACCAAAAGTACTATTGTCCCTCGTATCTCTATACGAGTTATAGTATCACTGGGCCCCTTGGTAGAGTAAGATTATCTGTTAGCGGTATAATTACAAGAGTAATTATATTTGACAATCTGCTCAAGATCAAGAAAAGATTAAGTTTGCAAGGATGACAGATACCTACCTTGAAACTGATCTGATAGCTATGAGACAAAAGAACTGACACGAGTAAAATAGTTTACTGGATCGTGATATTGTACAGTACAGCATCATCTGTGTAATTGGATGGTCATAGTGCAGATGTTAGATGCCTCTTATGATTATAGAAGTTAGAACAGTTCTAATTCTATTTACCAACATAACATAGATCCTATTGGGTCACACCGTATAGGAGCTAATCGGAGAATCTTATTGATTGATTATGATTTGATTATAATTAATAATAAGATGGTTATAATTAATTATACGTGTTATAATTAAATTATAAATGTCATATAAAATGACAAGCAGAAACAATGGTTAATTTATAAACGTGCACGACACATTGTATAAAAGTTACCAAAAGAACAACCGAAATAAATATAATTATTCAGAATAATTATATAAATGACAAATGGATTAAAATATTAATTATGAATTAATATTTAAGCCTAAATTAAATTTAGAATTTAAATTCAAAAGCCCATTTGAATTCGGGTCCAAATTGAATTTAGAATTTAAATTCAAAAGCCCAAATTTAATAGATTCAAAAGCCTAAATTGATCGAATTGAATTATGGGCCTCGAGGGCATTTTGGTAATCAGCCAGTGGCAAAATTCAATTTGAGTTTGTCAATGATAATTTGGTGAATACCACAAAAACCAAGGGCATTACGGTCATTTACGAACCTCCTCATTTTGCCTATAAATAGAGGGGTAGGGGTAGAGAGAAATTACTAATTTACTTGTATCGTATCTGATCTGTCTGATCAAATCGATAAATCTATTTTCTCTCTTTCTCGGTTACGGTTAGTTACGGGATTCGGAAATAATATATTTGCGAAAGTTACAGTATTTCTATTTGAATAACTGCGGGTCGTAAATATATTTATTTTGTCATTTTCTCGGTGAATAGTGTTTTTGCAGAATTCCGCGGTTTACGGTATTTCTAGCAAAAGAAATAAACCGCTCTCTGGTTAGTCCTGGTGGATAACCAATAGAGGTATCAGACGTTTGATACTCCGAGGCGAGATGTTCCTCAGATCCGGTCTTCTCGGTCTGCTGCATTCTAATTAGAATTTGGAAACAAAGTATAAACATGTTATATTAATCTATTTAATTGGTAAGTAGATTAAAGTTTTAGAAATCAATCAAGGAGTAGATCTGCAAAATGATTAAATAAGGTTTTGATGCCAAAGGAATACTGAAGGTGGACCGCCTTTGAAAGTTTCCTGACATACCTCATTTAATCATTGGCTTAAGTTAGAAGTAAAATTTTTGTTTTACGTTCTTTCCGCATCTTAAGCAAATAAATAAGTTTGTACAGTCAAAACTCCAACAGACTTAATTAATGAATTTGAACTGTCAAAACCCAACAATTAGTAAATACTTCTTTCAATCACTTTGTAGTAAAAATAATAATATGGCGTGGATTACGTGTAAATTTCTGACACGTTTGAAAAGGCGAGTAGATTACAGTTGATTCGTTTATTTATAAAAAAGTAGAAAGTTATAACAAAATTTTATGCTTGGCTCTTGGGATTAGGAAAACTCAGATCATGTTTTATCTCAATTGCTCAAGTAATTGCATATGATGATGTATGATGTATGATGATGTGACTACTAAATTTCTAGCATGGACTTAATTATATAATTAATTTTATGAAATATTGAAATTTTAAAGTCACCTACATATTTTTTTAGATCATGCCGGGTGAGATTTTTCTAAAATAATTTGAATGTTACAATAAATCCTGTCAGTCGAATGAATAAATTCTAGAAATGCCACCTCTGTATCTATCTAGGGGTGTCAATGGTACATTTTTAGCCGTTTACTCAACCCGTATCGTATTCAATTAGGTGAGTATGAATAAGGTATTTTTTTCGTTAACTTATTGGGTATGGGTATGGATAATTTTTTTTCGTTAACAAAATGGGTAAGGGTATAGGTAATGACTATTTCGTAAAAAAATCCGTTATCCTATAAGGTAATTATAAAATCTAAATATATATTCAATTCAATTTCCAACCCACCTAAATATGTATTCGTGTTTTTGAATTTTCTTCTTTTATAAAAAATAATTTAGTTGAAATTGATTGCACATTTATTTTTATTTTTTTATTAGAAATGTAATTACATATGTGTGAAATGAATGAGTTTTTTTATATTTAATTTGTAAAATATAATGAAACTAATTATTATATTAGTATTATCCGTTATTCATCCGTCACTATTTCGTTACCCGATAATATTAATGGATAAAAATAGAATAAAATAAGATTAATTTTTAACGAGTACGAGTAAAATACAGATAGAGTCAATTTTAGTAGATATGAATATAAAAATGACTCATCCCAACCCATACCGTAGCCATTGACACCCCTGAACCTACCTCCGCATTACAGCCGTCCACAAGAAATGCTTTCGGTCAGTAATTGCCATACTCTCATGTGACTCACGCGTGTCTATTCGAGGGGTGGGGTCCAAGCCCTCTCCACCGACCAGCTGCCCCACCTTCAATAAATACTTTTATTCAAAAAATCAGCAACGAGATTGAAGAGTAGAGGAGATGAATTATCCCCTTTTGCCTAACTACCTTTTTTTTAACAAATAAAAGAATCATAGATCTTAGCATTCAATTTCCTAATATTATGTCATAATTGTCCTTACTTCTCTCTCCAACTGTCCAACAACCGATTTTGTATGTTGCACTAAAAAAATTGCTAATATGAGAATGTTCATATTCATCTAAAATTACCCATCAAAGTTTTCAAATTCTCTCCTTTTTAATATTAAGAGGCGTTGTCGTATGGAAATTCTATGGTATTTTGATGAATACGAGAAGTTTAATGTCATAAATTTAATTTAATTGTTTATGGTACCATAAAAAAAAATCCGCACCAATAAACAAAGAGTTAACCAATCGAATAAATCTTGAATGAAACCCTCTATATATTATGTAAAATTTCTAAAAATAAAAGACCAGTTAACCCACCTTTCAAAATCATGTTTAATTAACAAGCTCCTCTCTTTTGTGCATTTTACTTTGTGCAAAATTAAATAAGCACAGGCAAAACTATCTAGCATGTATCTACCATTCTTGTTTGGTAGATACAAGAATGAGACAAATCTAGATCTATTCAAGATATGAATAAGTCTACGTATGGCCTATCAACTTAGAAATTATCTTATAACAACAATTGATCAAACTTATTGATACATCCTCTCTCAGAGAGAGTAGACTGTATGTGTGAAGTTCTCAGTTTGGGCTTGTCCTATCTCAAGGAGGCAGGCTGAGAATGAGAATAAGAGTTGTCGATTCCCAAGAAGGAAAGGTAGTGAGGTGTTCAAACTCTGGCATGTATTGACATCTCTCTCGGTTAAGAATTAGATCCACCATTTAGTTGAATTTAGAATCTTATATAGGTCATTTGGTTATTATGTGGCCTGACAATTATCCGCATAATCATCGAAATAGAACAAAAAAGTCTGCATATTAGAGGACCTTCTCGAGCTCGCTCTGGGAAGGCTTGCAAGATATGCCTTATCAGGCCAAGACCGGCCCTGTCTGGCTGCCATGAATCCTTCCCGAGCCCCCTTGGCGGACACGAGCTCGAGGAGCCAATGTCGTCGGGTTTGATATGTGGCCCGGGAGAGGCCTGCAGAAAGCTCAAGGGCCCAAGGGCCTTTGAAACATGACTCTATTATTGATAGTACGAAACTTTTTAAAATTACAAGCATCATCAACTTTAGGCAAAAGAACCACCATACTTATTAAACTTTGAAATATCAAGATCACCACTGTCCAACTTGTTGAGCAAAGCTATATATAAATCTGGTTTCAATTCATCCCAAAATGAATGAGAAAGCAAAATGGCAACCCATCCGGTCCCAGTGCTCTAAAGTAAAGAAAGCTACTAAAAAGGAATTCTCATCTAAAGTTGCCTTGGCCTGTTAGTAGACATGGTAGGTCATAGCCTAAACGGGCTTAATACTGATGGATTTGGATAGAGCCCGAAACTCGGCCCAGATCCAAGTAATAGAGGTTTTCCGAGCCGAGTTTTGGGTGGCTCCATTGGCTCGAACCCGATCCGTTAACTAAAAACCCTAATTCGATCTGCCTTCGTCTCTCTCGCTTGCTCTCTCGTGTTGAGGTCTTTGTGCGTGTCATCGCGCTCCCTCTTCACTTCACGGTGTTCTCTCTCTCCTATCACCTTGGCGCCGACCCCTCTCCCCGACTTTTCCCTGCTCCTCTCCATTCTTGGTAAGCTTCCTCCCTCTCCCTCGTTGTCTCTGATGGGTTAACGGGTTGTGGGTCTGAGTTAAGAGTTCGATGACAAACTGGAGCTGACCCAACTTGTTGATCTTTCTGGTACTTTGGATTTGCGATAGTTAAAATTTCTTAGCATAGTTAAGAATACAAATTCAATCTGTAGTTCTTCTAATCCATGGTTTCTGGTAGAATACTAAAGGGTTGTAGTACCAAAAGGGGGTTCTATGCTTCCTCCATTTTTCTTTTTTTCTCTGGTAAGAAAAGTTTGTCCAACATGCAATCAGGGACTGAGAATAATTTTACTGAATTAAGTTATAAAGTGTAGTTTTTAATATGTCTTTTAGGTGATTTCCTATAATTATTTTTCCAAATGAGTATCAAATCAAAATGTTAGGGTGGCACGGTAATAGGCCAGTAATCTTCCAGGTCCCAAAAGAATTTCAATTTGAGTTGGTACAAGAGATTTACCTCATGGTTTTGTATTAGTTTATGGGATCTGTCTGGTTTAGTTGCCTGTACCTTATTACTAATTTAACTGTTGTCCCTGAATTTTGAGGCATTTGGGGTGTTTTCTGCATAATGTATTATTACCAGCTTTGGAACCTGTAGCTTTCTACTATGTCCTTTGTACAAGTTTATTTTTTCTGGTGAATTTCTATTGTTATTGGGGGTAACTGGGAGACTTATGGCAAGGACAGCATATTAACATCTTGGCTTTCCCTTTTGATACATTTAGCTGACAATTGATGTGTGCCCTTTTTTCTTCAGGTGTAATAAGATGCAAGAAAATAAATCTGAGATTGGCCTAACGTGGTGCCCTAAAATCTCCCTCACACAAAACGAATCAAAGAAAACTGCATCAGCTTTAAAAATTCAAGACTCAGTATGGAAGCCTGAGACCCAGCTTGTAGATGGTTTGTTTGTACCACCTCGCGATCCACAGAAGCTGAATAAACTGCTGAGGAAGAATGCAAAAGATACCTCTGGTAAAAATTGGTAAGTAAATGCAAAGGCTATCTTGCCAGATGCCAATGCTGTAGAAGTTAGTTCAGTGCTGGTGTGGTGTGGTGATCAGTTTAGGCATTTTGTGTTTGAAATTGTGAAAAAAAAAATGTTTCATGATTACCATTTGAGTCCGGCTAGGCTACTTATAAGCATACCTTGACATATGCTTATAAGTCATATATATGTTTTCAAAGTTCAAACAGTCGATCTCAACCATTCAACATGATCTCCATATTAAAATGTGCTTGCAGACTAGATTTTACATTTTTTGGAATTTTTTTACTATTTTTATTAGAATTTTTTAATATGAAGATTTTCAGAAAAATAATGCATTAAGTTGCATACAAAAACATTCAATTTTTTTACCGCTTGAAAATTTAAAATTTTTTATGTAAGCAAAACTCTCAAGAAGGAGATCAGTTTGGATTTGTCGTTTAGACTTTGAAAACGGATAGATGAGTTATAAGCATATGTCATGATATACTTATACAAGTAGCGTAGCCGGACTCATATTAATTTTATGTTCTTCTTATACTGGTACCAATCCATCTTTTCACCACCAAACTGCTACTAGCATTAGGCGATATGCAATTCCTTGCTGATGGTGCTTATTGAGATACAACTTTAGTTAATTAATTGTTATTTTGTGTAGGTTCGATATGCCAGCTCCAACTATTACTCCTGAGCTAAAAGCTGACCTTGAGATCCTCAGAGTGTGTATTTCCTTCAATTTTTTTCTTAGTATTTGATTAAATTAAGAGATTCTTCTTTGCTGTAAGATGTGTATTGCTGCCCCAACTCCCCTAATAACAATTTCAATTTTGTTTCAGTTGAGGAGTGTAATTGATCCAAAGCAGCACTTCAAGAAGGCAGTTGGAAACTCAAAGACTCTTCCTAAGTACTTCCAGGTATCCATTTCTTTTTTCTTTCTCATAATATATTGCACCTATTGTTAACAGGAGGTGTGAAGTTGACGCCAATTGACCTGAATACAGTCCATTTATTCTCAGTCTCAAGTCTTATTTGGTTTTATTTGTCAAGAGCAACATTTGAACGTAGTATAGTAACATGTGATGGTTTCAGGTAGTTCTTGATGCTTGGTTCTACGCTAGTCGCTTTCTAATGACTTATGTGTACATTACGTGTCCCACTAACTATAGCAATTTTACAATTGCCGACAAACCATCTTGATATGTTGCAAAATCTAATTTGGTCTTTTACTTTCTAGCTACTCAAACATTGTTTCTCTCTCCTAAGTAGAGGAAGTTCATGATAGGAAAAATACGAATAAGATCTTTTTGTTAGATAGCCAATTAGATTATCCCACATTGGCATGTCTTTTGGTGTTATTGACTATATAGTGTGTGGAAGCTGCTTAATTGAATATATTTATTTCTTCTAGTTGTATGTTTGTTTTTCCATTTGTTTATGGATTATTATATTGTGTGCATTCAGGTGGGCACTGTTATTGAACCAGCATCTGAGTACTTCTCAGGCCGATTAACAAAGAAAGAGAGGAAGCCTACACTGGCTGATGAACTTCTATCTGATCCAGCTTTTAAAGCTTACAAGTAAGGAACTTATCCTTGTTTTGTTTAGTTATCTATTGATGTGTATCATTTGAGTTTGTTCTTCAAGAACAACATGCAATCAAGGTAGTACATAAAAGCAACAGAAAGGATAATGAAAAGAAGAATTGAATACTACATTTGTTGTTAACAGTATTGACTCTGCTTTACTAAAGTTGCAATGGTTGAATAAGTAGTCAGTCCGTTATGCATGATTCACTATTCTTTTAATGTAATTTAGGAAGCGCAAGATTGTGGAAATCCACGAGTCACGCCGGCCAAGGGATGTTGAAAAATGGAAGATAAAGGGCCGTCAGACTTTGAAACGAGCCAAGCAAAGGAGGGAACACTGAATGGTCTCTTTTATTTAGGGTTATTTATGCAATTTTGCATCTTAGTTCAAATATTTTATATCTGCTTTTGACGTGTTGAGTGTGAGAAGCAGTACATTGTAATTCAATCGTATTATTATTTTACTGTGTAGTCACTACAAGTAGAATTGTTGAGAGAAGGTTTTGAAATTTATCACATTGTGTTGTGATTATTTTCTTGTCTATTTTTCTTCTCTCATTAATAACCAATGAGACATTTGATATTTGAATCGATTATTCTCATATATGGCCTGACATTTTGCCTAGAATGCAAAACCAAAAATCTTCAGAGACTAGTAAAATTGAAGAACAATTGAATTCCTAGGGGAGAAAAAAAAGGATTATTGAGTGCTCTTGATAACTTATCTCTGCAAAATTATTGGAGCTTGAGATAAAAAAAAAAAAAGAGGTCAAAAGATGTGGTGTGTTACGCTACTATTATCCTGTCTTGGTTTTTAGGTCCAATGTATGCCGAGTTTTTTCATGTTGACCGTGCCTCTTTCTAATTCTGAATTTTTTTTTTACTATTCAGAATCTCAATTCTGGTTTTATTTGTGCTGGTAAGCATAATTGGTCTGGAGCAACATCATTTAATTTCAATTTGGATTATTCTCTATTTGGAGCAGGGCCATCGTCACAGATCTGAGCAGTTATTATAACTCCAAAACCAACACCAATGAAAAAAGTAAAATCCAAAACATAATCAATGCGTACGAGTCTGATATGGTCCATAGGTTGAGCTCACTGAAATGGTCCATAGATTGAGCTCACTTCCAGAGAAATGTAGAAGAGGACAGAACCAAAATCCAATGCCTGACTGCTTTGTAGTGGTAAGGCAGTGCTGTCTCTCTCTCTCTATTGCTCTTTGCTGGTCCTTGGTTCGCCAATCAATGAGCAATATTTACCTAACCTTATTTTCAGATTTCAAAGATAAACGACCTGCTAAATCTTGCTTGCCCCAACTATTTTCACAGAACTATTATTTCTGACACGTACTATAACATTTTTGACAACTATGTGGCGTGCTCCTTTCTCACTCTGGCATCAGATTGGCAACAAATATACTGTCACGTACAGACACAACTGTGTTGTATGATGTCGTGACCACGTGCAACAGAAAACTAGGGTCGGTTTTGTACAATATATGAAAAACCAAACATAATGCCGTATTTTTATTGATTCTGTGAGAATGAATAAACGGGAACTGCTTTGGGCAGCGGTAAATCCTCTTTGAAGATTGTTCGAAGCACAAGTACAATTGTATACCAGCAGTAGAAGGGGGCAGTTTTGTCATTAAAATTTCGTAGGTGTGTGCAAAGATTATTTTACGCAGCCCAAAGCACCACCCAGGATAAACAGGTACAGGAGCAGATACAGAAAATTTTCCAACGGGATTAACAATATACTAATTAAAAATTATATAGTTATTAACTAAATAATATTTATCATTTTATAAATAGGGAAGTCAAATTGAATATACATGGCAAAACTTTCTTTAAAAATAGGATCCTGATAATTGTCCGCGCACTCTTATCTCCACATTATTCTTGCACTTAACTTCCATAACTATCATGGGGGACTGTCATCGCACAATTTCTAAAGTATTAATACCTATGAATGAAAGTATCTATACCTATGCAAGGAAGTATTTATACTTATGCACGAAAGTATTTTAACGTAAATAATTGTCTCCCCAATCAAATATCTCAAACTATCCCTGCACCACAAATACATGTGGGGAACCACTCAAACTAAATGAGGAGACCATACACATTTCTAAAAATATCAATATTGACATAACTATATAGGGAGACCGCAATACTTAATATTTTTTAACATATGGCGCTGAATGACGTTTGAAAATATTTATACCTATGCACTGAAGTATTTATATGTATATATATTGTACAAAGTTTAATCTTTAGACGTTTGATCATATTAAGTTACATATCAAAGTATTAATATCTTACTTTGCAAATATTGATACCTATGTACTGAAGTATTTATACCTATGAGATCAACTATTTGTGTTATTAAAATATTGATGTGGAAATACGAGGTCCCTACTACTTCATTAGAAGAAAGTTGATGCAAGAACCATTGAGGGACTGAAAAAGAAGATCATCATATCAATTTACGCATGAAAGTATTAATATCTTACTTTACAAGTATTAATTTGTTACTTTTCAGGTATTTATACTTATGAAAGTTGACGCAGAGACAAATACATGAACTGAAAAAGAGAAACCATAATACAACATTCATTTACTGTAGTTGCGGGGACAAAAGTGCAGGGAGTAATATAATTATTCTTAAAAAAAATAAACATCATTGAATTTTGGAAAAGAAAAGGAATGGGTCAATTTTCACATGCCCCTGAGCAGGTGAAAATGCCCACTCAATTCCAAAAGCTTCATGCCATGGAAATATAAAGTTTCCCCAGTTTTCAATAATTTCGTTTCACTGTTTTCTTTTTCTTTTCTTAGCATAGGATGTAGGCTCCTTTTGGAACATGAATCACGGCTTTTTCCTACAATTACTAAATTTACTGAAGGAACCCAATCCTCACGTTTCACAGCATCTGATTTACATGAGACTGCTTATATTACTATTAGCATTAGTCAACTATACTGAGCCACATTTTTTCAGATAAGAACTATTTAGCCAGGCAATTAACTATCAAAGACCTACAGTCCACAAATTAATTCACAGAAATTAGCAACAACAAAAAAATGCAAGTCATGCGATGTTTCTCAACTACATGACGGTGCCTCTTTCAAAATCTTCATTACCCTTTTCTTTTATTTTTGTCCCTGCATTCCACTTGTTTAGCAAAATTCATTATAAACCAGAGCTAGATTTATAAGGGAAAAAACAAAGGCAGAAAGAGAATCTAGAAGTTATTGCTATACCCCATATAATTTTGCCGATAGCGCATCCCATACTGCTCATAGTAAGAGTCCCCATAATTTAATGCCTTGATCTCCACTTGCCTTTTGCTATCCACTTCCTGCACCGCCCCAAACACTATCTCATTTGTCGACTCACAACTCTGTTCATAGATCGTTTGCGGCCCTGCCGAGTAATGCCTGTGCTGTTGCAAGTGTTGCTGGTAGTAAGTCTGTGTCTGTGGCTGGAAACTCTGCTGCTGTTGTTGTGGCTCCCCAAATGACCGTGCATGCCTCAAATGATGTATTTTGTCGGGCTCTTTTGCCATGAATGCATAGCTCTTCTTTGGGGTCGGTGTACGAGGATCTACCAGAGGCGGCGACTCATCATGAGGGATTGCGAAGGTTTCTTGTGCCGGCCATGTGCTTGTTTTGTGGAGTTGGTGTTGCGGGCTCTGGTACTGATATGGGTAGGTGGAAATATTAGGTGAGCATGGTTGTTTCTTTCTGAAAAGTGCAGAGAGTATTTCTCCGAACGACGACTTGGCCCCGCCTAGTAACTTCCCGATAGAGGTGAAGAAGCCTTCTTCGTCTTCGTCTTGTTTGCCTGCTTCAATTTCTGGTGGTATAAGAGGCGGCCTCAGAGAAGATTTCATTGGCTTCTGATAAGGAGGAATGCTATTGTTTGCTTTCATCACAGAAGTTTGTGATTCCTGCAAGGGCAGAATAGGAATTTCAAATTTTAATTTACTGTACGTACAAAGCCTATCAGCAGGCATATTTACAGGTCCGTCAAGTACCATCCCTGCAATGGAGATGGTAACTTTCATATGTACTCACATCTTCGCTAAAAGCCTATCAGCAGGCATATTTGTGTATTACTGATTAGGTGGAATGGTGTCGTTGACTAGAAGACAGTGCGTACTAGATTCAGAGTTGACAGGTAAAGTATAAACAATGCAGATGGTAACTTTCTTATGTACTCACATCTTCGCTAAAAACCATCACACCAACACGGCGCTGAAGCAACGCAAGCATGTAACCGAAGAAACCGGCAGCAAAAAGCAATGCAATCCCTGAAAATATTTATCAAAGATATTTCACTATGTAAAGTGCAATTAGAGAAAATTTGTCACTTGCTACCCTGCCTTCGTGAAGTTGAGCTAGTTTAGCATTTTTTTCAGCAAAATAAGGAAATAAGCATTACAGAGATATTACCCAATAATATGCAGGGATCTAGGTATAAGATTTGTACTTGCAAGCATGATATTAAATTACAGAACAAATGAAACCAGTAACACAACAAATAAAAAGAAAGAAAAGAAAAAACACAAAACCAAAAAAAAAAAAGTCAACAAGAAAAAAGGCATTCCCTATAGCCAGTAAAACGTCTGATAGCCATTTTCTAAGGACAGCATATCTCATATCATAAGGGGCATACATGAAAATTCCCCCTTGAATTACAGAGAAACATAGGAGACAGCTAGTGCACTTACCTAAAGGAAAGCCGGTTTCGAGGTTGTACGCACAGTCGTCAAAGTGGAGCTGGATCTCACGGATGGCCTGGTTGCCTCGGTCAATGACCAGGAGGGAGCAGCTGCTGCCCAAATACCGCACCTCAAAATCTGTCGAGAATTTGGCCTCATCACTTGGCCCGTCCACATGGCCTCCCCTCCCTATCTTCCCACCCGCTATTGTTGTCACCCCTTTACAGGCACAAAATAATAATCATAAGCTTGGCACAAAGGTTTTTATTTTAATCGTTACCGTTTCTTGTAGACAAGTGTTAACAATTGCAGGCCATATTCAAGGACCACCAGGCTATTTTGGATTTATCAATACAGTTTATTGGGCATCAGCTTTTACATAATATCATATTGTATGTTAGTTGTTATACCTCTTTAACAATTTATGATACCAGTCTCGTGTCGGGTACATTATTTATAATTTACTATACTATTTGCAGAGGTGAAATATTGGTTGTGCTAACTTTGTTATGAATCCCATTGTAGCTTTTTCTACTAATATACGACTGGCAGCTGTTTGCTGGGAGGTATTTATCATGAATCCTAGTCAATTGATGAGAAAGTAAAAGAAAGGAAGAACAACAACAAAATTCTAACACAACACATAAAATTCTAGCAATTTACCAGAATCACTGATCTTTCTGATTGCCATGTTCATGGCATCTGCGACATAAATATTTCCCCGATCATCCATTGTCAGCCCCTTGGGATGGTTCAACTTTGTCTCTCGGAGACGGCCGTCAACATGACCAGAATATCCCTCGGTTGAACCAGCCACAAGCTTAGGTCTACTGTCTGCAATTTTTGAAAAATAAAATTAGCAGGAAATGTGCGCACAATATATAAATACTGGATTGTCAGAATAAACTGTAAGTTTGCACTCAGATTAGTATAATCAGTTTCAATATATGAAACGGGCTATTAAAGCCTTTTATCAAAATAAAAAAAAACTGTAGGTTTGCAGAAGTTTAGGTAAGTATTTCAAATAAAGAGTGTTATTTTAAAAAAAAATCATTTGACATTTCATAGATGTCTACCTAACATTATAACAATCAATTTGACAAGGTTAGGTCAAACAAAGATAAGGCCACTAAATGTCATTATCACTAATCAATGTTAGTCTTGTTTGCCTGTCTAATTTTGGAAAGCATATACTACAAATCCTAGTATTAGTTGATGGTGACAACAACAAAATTTTGGCATACTAGAAACTATTCTCTCCAAAAAGCAGGGGATGTTTGGTGAAAATAATTGTTCAGGTGAACTCTGATCAGTCATAAAAAAAAGTAAAATTAAAATTCCTCTCTATTACATCACAAGAAATCAGTATAACTTTAGTAGACAGATCTTTTGAAATCTCCCAGTTTCGATACTAAACCTAGTTTGCAAATCAAGCACCTTGGACTGCACAATCAGTCTTGGACAAAAAATAAAAATAAATAAGAGGGTTCAAAAAAAATTTAACTTGAAAAAAGATGCCTGGTCAAGAATTTGAGAAGGAAAAATGTGCTCACATCTTGATAGAGGCAAGGAGATCTTGTAAATATTACTATTTACTGAATCAAGCACCAAAAGGTCTCCGTTTTGCGTCACCTCCACTGCGTAAGGCTCGATCCCAAGCTTGCTTCCATCAAACACGGTCTCCACTGAGTATCCGCTCTCAAATCTCACCATGGAACGGCCAGCAACCGCTGAAATTACACCATATTATTTTATTTATTTTTATCTTTTTACTAGATCAGACCCCGATAATAGCAAAAATCAAGGAAAAAATAATTTTTACCTGTCTTCGTGGTAGATTTGAATGACCAGAGCCGCTTGATCAGAGAAGAAGCCGCATTCGAGACAAAATTGCTCACGATTTCTGTGACAAGCAACCGAGATCAAACTGAAATGCTAGAAGATTGCATAAAGGAAACCTTAAGTTGGTAAAGAAAAAGAGAGAGGAAGCATACTTGCGGGGTAAGCAGCAGAAACGGAGGCAGTGCAACCGGAGAGAAGCAAGGCTGCGAGTAGCAGAGCGAACGGTTTCTTCTCGATCCCCATTTTCGAGAGAAGAATCAGGTGAAAATCATGTCAAAAATCGTCTCCTTGCGAGAAAACGATCCGCGAATGCAACGTTTCTAATCTCTCTTTACTCTCTTTTTTTCTCGCTTTTTTATTGCACAAGTAGCTAGCTTAGCTGACGCTGGCGCTAGTGGAAGCAAAAGCAGCGCGAAAGAGACCAGAGTTGATGTGTATTTGCGCCCCTCTTACAGTCTCTATCTCTCTCTCAGTTTCTGTCTGTTTTTTTCGCTCTGAGGAGTGTATTAATGCTTGTGTGGGTTTAAGGAAGAGCAGCTCATAGTGTGAGCACCTCAGTTAAAGTGAGGTGGGGAAGATAGAGAGAGTCACGAAGTTCTCCGTTTTAAAAATAAGGGAGATGTCCAGTTCTAAAAAAAGATAGTAGTGAATTTTTGCGAGGGTCATATACTCATATATGTGCCTTGAAATAAGTAAACAAAACATTATTTTAATTAAATATATTTCATCTAAATTATATAGATCACGTCTCAGATTGTTGATATTTATTATAAGCTGCAATTATAATTGATTGTCCAAAATTTATTTATAATTCTCTAATATCTGTAGCACGGATAACACTGAGGTTATCCGAGAAATATTTATGAACATATAACGAAAAAGTACGTCTTTAATAATAACTCGAAATTGAAAATCATGGATCATCAATTAAATACCATTTCTTAGTTTTTATATGCTGGGATGAAATAACCTGATCTGTTTTAATCAATTTTTCTATTTCAGTGTAGCTAAACAGATCCTTGAATAATAACATGAATAAAAATAGTAATATTTTTTTTCAATAACATCCAACTTTAGAATAAAATTAAACTACAACAATGCTATTTTTTATTCAATTTCAGATTTTTTTTAGTTTTGTAACAATATTTCACAAAAATCGAGATTAATAGATGAAACTCTGCATGTGTAATTTCTACATAGTATGTCCCAAGCTAAGAAAAATGAAGAATGTGATAAGACGTGGTGAACTAATGTAAAAAAAAAGACAGTTTTTTTTATGGAAATGATACCCTGAGACTGGTTAGGTTTTATTTCTATCCTACTCCCGACATATTTGGGACGAAAGACTTAATTGTTGTTGTAGTTGAGATTAATAGATGAAATCTTTAATTCTATAAACTATTTTTTTTAATAGTATTTATGCAATTATATCAGTAAACAACCAAAAAGGTGAAGTTTTATGAATGAATGCAATAGGGGCACAAGAGCCCTAATTCACGAGAATAATATATAAAGAGTAGAACTAGGGTGTTTTGTTTTCATCAAAGGGTTTGGTGAGCATAACATCTAAATTTATTGAATTGATTTCAAACGAGACGAATCCAAACCGTTAAAACCGATCTACTTCACGAGTGATGCGTGCACATTCAAACTTTTGAATGTTTCGAATTCATTTAGTCCAAAGTTAAGAGGTCAAAAGTGATAAAAAATGAATGCACCAAAATGAAGATTTAGGAGTTATTTTCATGCATTCATTTTTCATCAATTTTGACCGCTTGACTTTGGACTAAATGAATTCGAAAATTTTAAAATTTTACATGTACACACATCACTCGTGAAATAGATCAGTTTCAATAGTTTGGATTCGTCTCGTTTGAAGTCAATCCGATAGATTTAGGAGTTATACTTATCAAACCTTTTGGTGAGCACAACACACCCTAGCTCTACCCATATATAAAATATGCTAAATGTATCGGATCTTTGATAAAAAAAAAAAATAAATAAATAAATGGAAGCAAAGTAAATAATGGATTTCTCCATTTTGTAATAATAAACAGAGGAACCGGTTTCGGACAAAACAGCAGAGGTGAGGTGAGCGAAAATCACGTGCTCTGGAAACTGAGCATTAGGCAAGTTTATTAGATTTAGTATTTTGCTATTATCTCTACCGAGTCCACATGCTCTGTTATTTCTTTTCATTCCAACAGAAAAAATCGTGTATAAACATCTGTTCAGGACCTCAGGTAACTAAAAAATATTGTTTTTCGTTAAAGTGTTGTAAGAATAGTCGTGAAATTATTTATAAGACTAATATTAATGATACAACATATATTTTTTTATTTAATTGGAATTAATTGACTTAATTTCTGACTTGTTCAAATTTTATATTAAAAGAAAATTAACAGCATGGTGTTAAATATTTTTTATATGATTTGATATACTTTTACCCATAAGTTAGGATATAATTTAATGTATAGCAATTCAATAAATAAATGCTCCATAAAAGTAGTTGAGAACAAGTCTTCTCAATTGTTGTTGTTTGATACTTTGATTTGTTTCAAGATCTGCCCGTTATATTAACAATAAAATCATACAATTTATCATGTAACATACTATAATAAAATGATAAATTGTAAAAAAAGGTTGTAGTGTTTTTTTATAACATAAGATATTACAAAAAATTGACGTATGAATTCCTCTCGTTCAATCCGTACATTAACTCCAACCACCATGAGAGGCTATGAATTCTCTCCAATTTTAAGTGTTGTCATACACTCATACTTTTGTATAGCAATTAAAATTATTGATTTTCAATTGAACAATTATAAATCATTATAGCGTGCAAACTACGCACGATAAACTTATGATGATATATTTTATTCAACGCTTTTACATATTCTCTTTAAAACCTATCAATCATCGTAAATCTCAATATAGGACGAGTCTAATCTTTTTAATGTATATATGTTCAGTTTTAAGTTCTGGATCAAGTTAAGTTTATTTGCAAATTATTTCTAAGCAAAATAAATTAAATTTTGAATAAATTTTATGCTCATATCAATAATTTTTTGATATTTTTAATTAACCCTATGAAATCCAATACTATAAAAAAAATATAATTCAGAAGACTAATTAAATTTGTTTCCAACACAAGTTTCTATTCTCAAGGCAAAGTCCGTAAAACAATTCTAGTATGACTAACAACATTTAGATTTTGTAATTATCTTTTTAAGGACAAGTGACAAAATGACCTAATCAAATTCATGAAACGGCGGAAGTTTAAAACTTTTGAAGAAACTTATCTAAATTTTAAGAGTTTGCTAATTAGACAAGAGAGATAAATAAAAAATTTGTATTTCAAGTTAATGGAATTTGAAAATTCTGCAACTAATAAGGAATATAGTTCATTTAATTTATTATAGTCTGTAAGAATTCAGTTTTGTAAATTCATAAAATATAACAAAAAAAGTTCAACAGTTTGATTTTTCATCTCTCTTTTCTTTAGCTTTGGAAACAGACACCTCAAGAATTTCACACAGCTGGAATATAAAATAACAGAGATCAAGGAGTCAAATCTTGTCCGGTAATAGTATCACTATAATCCAGCAGTATTCATGGCTTTAATTAAAAATCAGCAAAAGCTGGAGGAAGGTGGCGAGTTTTATTTATTTTCTTGTATTTATTGCAATTGGTGCAGTATTCACATCACAGGTACCAATGAATTATCTTGATCTTATGCATCCAAAAAGGTATGGAAACCATGAAATGGTGTATAGTATTTACCAAACAAATGACTCGTTACATATATCTTAATACAAATAGCAACGGTGGATTGATTTAGGAGGCGCCCCATTTATGAGATGATATGCTTTATTTAGTTTTGCCCTAACATGCTTTGCATTTCTAACTAAGATGTTCGCAAAATTGACACAAGTCAAAATATACTTTCTTCCCAAATGTTTAACTGTTTGAGAAACACATAAGTCGTACGGTAACATGGGTATCCAGTATTTTTTTTCTAGTACTTTTCAAACCAAATTTAGAGCAATCGTAAACTACTGGTGGCATTGTTATCCTTGAATTCAGATGCATGTAATAACATATGAAGGATTTCAAGATCGGGGCCGATGAAAATTATTATGGATCACTGCTGGACCGTTTGAATATAAACTACAGTAAAGTGCCAAAGCGTAGCTTAATCCATTATTATCTTGTGCGTAAGAGCGTCACTGATCAAGTTCTTCCAAAAGTCTCATTTGATTTATCTATTCCTGAAGGGCCTATTCGGCTGCACAGTGGGAACGGAAACGGGAACGGAAATAGGAAATTTTTGAACTGGATTTTACTGTTCACGTGGGAAAAAAAAAATTCAGTTTAAGTGAATTTTTTTTTCCCACGTGAACAGTAATTTCGGAATTACTGCCGAACAGGGCCGAATCCTCTCGCACATATGTCTAATGGGATAACAAAATGTGACTTCAAACTCTTTGTATTCTGGGAACCTAACCACAATTATATACAACCCAAGGAGACATTTGATTGTTATATTTGATAATTATTCAATTCAGTCCACCATTATCATTGAATATCATCATTTTAAGTTCTACATATTAAAAGTTCACACCCTATACGACACATCAATTCTCAATATATTATAAACTCCATATATCACTTTTAATTGAGCATAAAATTAGCATTATACAGTACATAATTATTTTACATATTAATCCAATATTAGATTAATGATCCAACATTTAAATTATTTAGAATAACATTGAAGCACTATAATTTTGGAGATATACATGAAGTTTAAAAGTACACAATATGAAGCAAATTTTTGTGATCTCTTCTCACTGGCAAAGATGTTCAAACTAAATTTTATTTGTTTATAAGAAGAAGAGGAATTCTCATGTGGGTCATTGCGCTTAGATTCTCCATGCACCCAATACCTCCTTTTGCTTTTGCTTTTAAAAAATGAACCAATAGCATGTGGTTGTTTTTTTTGTTTGGATTCGATCAAACATAGGTGGGTATCTATGGCACCATTATTATAAGTTTGTAGCAAAATTATGTGATAGATGCTGGATAAATAAATAACTAAATATACAGATAGATCTATGCTCTAAGCATTTTTGTTTGGTTCACAGAGGATTTTTGTCATTGAGATGAAAAAAAATAAAATAGGAAAAGTTCATGTCTGCCCCTCCCAAATCTCATATTTCTTTTTGTAATCTCTATTTCCTTTTAATTTTTTAAATTAACCACACTAGTAGTCTTTTCTTTTCTCCTTCATTAATGTAACTGGTGGTGCTTTTGCATTTAATAAAGACATTTATTCTCCTTCACAAAGCAAAATTAATGGAGTCATAATTATCTTTTTTTAAAGGCGAATCAGTTCTTAATTTTTGTCTTTATTATCATTGAAATAAGACATACGACTAATTTCACTTTATTTACAGTTTTTTATTAATTTTTTAAGTGACGTGTCATTTTTTTAGTGCAGGTGTAAAATTTAAGATATCAAAAGGGAAAGGGGCATTGGTGGAAGGAGTTGATTTGTGGACCATAATAGCCTTTAGATGAGATGATAAAGGGTTCGGTTTGTGGGCCCCATTTCCATTTCAAGGCCCAATACGGTCCTTGTTGGAAAACACTATTATAGAAGAGTTTTGCTGTCTGACCCTATAATATAACAGATTACAATTAGAGTTCTGTGAAATTACAATGCCTTAAAACCTGCCAGCATGGCTCATTATTTATTTTGAAATCGGTCAAAATTATTTATTTCCAAATCCATGTTAAGTTCATCAAGTTTCTTTGTGAACTCAACTCTAGAATCTATCGGATTAGCTTCAAATGACGAATCAAAACCGTCAAAATTCCATCTTATGAGTGATGTGTCTATATGTAAAAAAAAATTAATTTTTTAAACTAATTTAGTATAAAGTCAAGCGGTTAAAATTAAAAGATTTATAAATTAATTTTAATGTATTTATTTTTTTTAATATTTTTTGACCATTTGACTCTATACAAAATTAGTTTGAAAATATAAAATTTTCACATGTAGACACATCACTAGCAAGATAGATGGATTTCAACAGTTTGGATCCATCGTTTGAGTCCAATCTAATAGATTTTAGAATTGAGTTCACAAAAAAGCTTGGTGAACTTAAGAACACCCTAGTTCTACTCTTTTTTCTTCCTTTTTCTGCATAAAATTGCAGCATATAAACTTCCTTTTTATATCTCAGAGGTCATGTATAAAATTCGATGTAATTTATAACTTGATTAGTCATTCACTAAGTGCCTAGAAATATTAACGGTTAAACTTCATTGGCAATTTTATTTGCTAAAAGAAAATTTCAAATTGTTTCAAATTAAATATATAAAAATATATATTATTATAAAAATACCTATAATTCTATATATTTATAAATATTTCATCAACTATCACATTAGTCACTTTATACGTATCCTCTTAAAACTGGAAAGTATGATTAATGATTGTATGAAGTATACATATTAACATGTTTTGCAAAAAAAGAATATCTTATTTTCTGTATTTTTGGGTCTATCTAGGATAATATTATGTTGGACTTTTGTGTAATTTATTCTCTACGTGGTGCCTCACATATCAAATTGCCCAACATGATACCTAGATCTGTGTGCTCATGTTCAGCGGCTGAAATGAGGTCGTTGTCGATCTCCAACAGAAAAACAACATTTTCGATGTTTTTCGGGAATTTTTCATAGACTCGGTATTTGAAACCGTCATTTTTATATTTTATATTTTTATAAACAGCGGTTTTTCGGGAATTTTTCATAAACAGCTGTTTGGGTAAATAATACTCCATCTATTTTTTTAGAAGCTATTTTATATTTTTAATATTTTAATATTTTTTTAAAATCAATTCTAAAGAAATAGATGGTATAATTTAGAATTTAAATGTACTAGAAGGACTACGATAATTTCTTTATTTATCCAGAAGTGACTTTTGAACCAGGATCAATAACTCAGATCCAAAATATTTTTATTTTTTTCCAGTAACACACAAAGAAACATTTTAATTACTCTTATGGCTGCAAAAAATTCCGACTGAAAAATGTTAATCCGGATTATTTGTCACAATCTTTCTAGTAAATTAGATTATATAGTATTTCATCTATTTTCAAAGAAATATAAAAATATTTCTAATATTTTAATAGAAAAAATAAAAAAACCACAAATCCAAACCTTCGGTTTCTGACATAAACCTATGTAAAATAAAATAAAATAATATTATATCCTGACTGCCTAGATTATTGACGGTTTGGGCATTTTTATAATTTTTCAAAAATCATGAGTATTTCTATTAATTTTTATTTAATGTTAGATATTAATAAAAAAAATCGGCACGAAAAGCAACTATAGTTTAGCTATAATTTGATAAAATTAAATCGTTGTAAATTTCAAATTTTATTATTTTTCAAATAAATAATATATGTGATATAGAAACTATTACGACGATCATTAAAGTTATTAGATTACCTCTGGTATTTATATACTTGTATTTTAGATGACCTCTGGTATTTATATACTTGTATTCTCTTAAAAAATACACTTTGAGTTGAATTAATAAGGGCTGCCACTCTTTCAATAATATAGTTAGCAAGGAACAAATTGTGCTTTATTAATTCATTTATTTTCATTCTTGCAAGTGTTGAAACTTCTATTATTTCTCTTACCTCTTATTGGTGTAAAGTGAGATAGGATGAGACTTTTTTTAAACTAACTTTAATTATGCCTATGCCTATGGATGTCTTTCTCTTAACCCAAGTAGGCAATCTGATCATACTGTCCGATTCCGATATCTCAAAAGAGGCAAGCTTCCTGAGATCAGAGGAAGATCCAGGACTTGAAATAGAGGGATCACATCTCTCGAATTATCTGAGAGACAGAGCTGAAATTGATGCTTTAGATGCTAGCTTATTACCCTCTGATTCAAACTCATCTAACCCTAGCTCTTTTTCCTTTGCCAATCACACTATGGTTACTTGTTCTACATGTTCTAGTTGATTTGATGTTGTTGGTTGTCTGTAATTTTGTAATACGCCTCTGTTACCTTGCTAAATTATAAGCTCTATTTTAGATACCATTGTCATTGGCAGTGTTCTGATGATTATTGGATTTTGCTCTAGTTAATTAGGATCTTTTGTACAATGGAATTTTTATTCCATTGATTACTGTATGAGCCGTTGTGTTTCTATACGAAACAGGTGGGGTTATCTATTTTTGTAAAAAAAAATTATTAAATTGATTCATTGTTAGTAGATGCCGACCTAATTGCTTGGTCCGAAAACACACACCAGACTTATTCTATTCAGAAATAAAAAGCAACATAAGAAAAAAGAAAGAATCCAAAAAGGCACCCCTTATCTTGAGTTGCTATTGATTGTCATGCCCTTTTTTCTTGTTTGCACTGCATGCTTCTATTTATTGTTATTATTTTCTAACATGTTCTTGCATGCTTAACAGTCCCGAGCTGCCCGATCTACGAAACTACTGGCTTTGGGCAAGGCCCCGCCGCGTCATTCATGAAATGATACGATCGCATGGTGTCGTATTATGGGCTTTTTCAGACACGAATTGAAAAGTGGCCCCTCCCCTGCTGGGTCAAGTTGAAGAGTTCTCAACACGAGCGCTATTCAATGTCTCCATTCAATCTTTTTTGTTCAAGAGTGAGGCTATGGTACTTCGGCTAGTGTACTACGGCTCAATGGTACTTTTTAAAATCTTAACGGTCGATCCGAACCGTTCAATGTGATATTCATATGAATATGTACTTGCAAACTAAATTTTATATTTTTTCGAATTTTTTTACTATTTTTTTAGATAAGTAGAATTTTCAGTGTTTTATACAAATTCTGGACCATCAAAATTCTACCTATCTAAAAAAATAGTAAAAAAATTTGAAAAAATATAAAATTTAGTTTGCAAGTACATATTCATATGGATATCACATTGAACGGTTCGGATCGACCGTTAGAATTTTAAAAAGTACCATATTGAACCGTAGTACACTAGCCGAAGTACCATAGCCTCACTCTTTGTTCAATGTATCTATAAATATTTAGATACAATCTTTTTTGTTCAATGTATCTATAAATTTGTTTTCCTTAACTGCTGCTTAGGGATCCAAATATGTGCGTATTGTTAGCCACGCATTTTGTCGTACTGTAATTAAGTCACATGATTGGTTCGTTTGTCACATTTAACCACATTTAACCATTTTTCTCTTACAATTTAAGTTAGATGATTCAAGATTCACCGTTCAATCAAGATCTAATGATCTTAATTGCACAGGACTCATGTGACCAGATCACTAGCGTACGTGCTATACTAAATTTCCAAAAAATAATCACGCCACGCAAATAATCATGACAGGGACACAAATCACAGCACATAACCAGTACGGACTGTGCAGTATCCGATACTTTTTACATCCCTAATACTGCTCCGTCTAGTTGCCACTCAAATATCAAGAACAAAAAAACAACACAAATAAAGAACAAGCATGAATCTCAAAATTCAAAACTGTGAGCTCCAAAAGTACATCAAACTCAACTACCCACAAAAATACAACGAACAAAATTGCAAAAAGCTTTTCTAACTATTCATCTGAAGTCTTTTATGGGTTGTCACCAAACATTATTTCTATCAACAAATTACAACCAAAATCAAGAAAGAACCAAACGAACAATTATATGTACAAAATAATTCAAACCTAGCTCTATTTCTCTTCAAAAACATGTTGTTACTTGTTAGTCAGGCCTCCAGGAAACTTCTAACATATACATTTGATTAAGCGTGCAATTTTTTTACCTTATAAAACAAACTCAAACAGGTGGTTTCCATATCAAACATGGTACACCATACCTACCTCCAGTGTAGATGCATGCGGTATATTGGCAGCATACGCGGGTCCCCTGCTATTTCTTCTCAAAAACTCGTAACCGAAATTTATTGCAACCCGTTTGATAAAACCCGACCCGCTTTTAGCCCTGGTGTAAGAATGCCCTAGAATAAATGACATCCCTGCCTCCCTTGCCTCCATCAAATCTCTCAATTCCTCCCGGGTCCCACTATCCATTTCAGGGCTCTTGGGTAGCACAAACCGAACCCGCTTCCTCTTCGGGACAACACCATCAATTCCCAGGTCATTACCATTAGATGACGAGCCGGGTGACTCATTTTCTGGTACCGGTTCGCTGTCCTCTGACAAACCAAAAGGTGTACCAATAACAGCCATTTTCTCATTTGCTTTCTCTGGGTCGTCATATAATGGGTTGGTACCATTGTCATGGTTGTTGGTACCGGACACTGGACCAGATCGGATGAACTCAGCTATGCTGCTGACGAGTTCCTTTTCAAACTCCATGTCATCTTTTTGTATGTCTCGATATCCATATCGAACAATGACCCGGTAGAGGCGGTATCCCTTGGGCCCGATTCGGCCCACCAGAAATCGCTCTTCAGGTTGCACATAAGGTACAGGAACTGATTTAACACAAAGGAACACCAAAACCTGGACGAAAAAAAAATGAGATTAAATTACAAGTCCCTTGATAAAAATTTAAATAGTAGATCTCGAAACAGATCAGATCCAATCAGAATCCAGGCCAATCCGATACGAGGTAGAATGCACAGGCCCCTTTAATATTCATACGGATTCTGACCGGACGGTCCAGATCTAAACAGAAATATTCTGTTACCTTAGGTGATATGAATTCACCACTTGGTTGCATCTCCACTATTTTCATTAACTTCTTTCATAATTTCACATGTTTCTTCTAATTGACTTATATTTCTATTGACTAGTACGGTAGTACCTCATCTCTAACAGACAAATAACATAACCTGATGAAATTGCATACAACTGCTTCATTGTTGCATAATTAAGTGTTTCAGTGCAGACATCAAAACTACAAGAAAAATGCCAAAAAAACTGAAGTAGAATTTTACCTGATGGAAAGCGGGCAAATTGGTCACAAAATGAGAAAAAATGGCAGGGATACCCGAGACAAGCTCAGTATGGATTAATCCAATCCCGCGCACACGCACAATCCCAAGTGAAGGACCCAGATTAAGCAACCACCTGATCGAAACCTTGTTTTGCACATCAAAATCATATTTCTTAAGCGTCCCATAGTGCCACACATACATCACTAACAGGAAGATGAAAGAGAGTACGATGGGGACCCACGCTCCCTCAAGGAACTTTATAACTGAGGCTGAGAAGTAGAAGGCCTCGATTGAGCCAAAGAAGAGGAGGAATGCGAGGGAGAAAATTGGATTCTTGTGCCAGCAGAGGGATATTACAATTGACATGAGACAGGTTGTTACAAGCATGACTGTTATCACCGCCAACCCTGAAATGAAGAGAATAAAGGATTGTACAAACATCAGAAATTTAACAATCAAGAGTTGTTCTTTTTAATTTGTTGTCAAGTCATTATAAAAGGCTTTCATTTAATATGTCAGTTTCAATCTCAGCAAAGAAAGAACACAGAAGCCCAAGAATGTGATATTTCAAATAGAAGATTCAATACAAGTATGCATTATAGCACTATCAAATGTCACCAGAAAATTAGACAAAAACTTTACTGATGCATGAATGTATGAACTCATAGACAGATGTATAAACTTAAAAGGAGAAGTAATCTTGTTTACATGGAGTTATCAAACGGGTGCAACATGTATGGATGAATTGATGGATGTATAGAAGCATAAATTGATGTAAATCATAAACAATGTATGCACAAAATTAGTTCTCATGTGTTGAAGCATGCATGAATGTAATATGCACTGATTCTTGGGGATGAGTGATGCTGGTGCAAATAATATAGATATAATAATGTCCATCTCGATGTATATTAAACATACCTGACGCGTTACCGAGGCGCTTGGTGTCATGGAAGCCAACAGTAACAGCGAGGCACAACAGCATCAAAATCCAGTTTATCTCTGGGATGTATATCTGACCATGCACAGATGAAGAAGTATGGACGATTTTGACCCTGGGGAAACACTCAAGAGCTGAGCATTGTTTAATGATGGAGAAGGTGCCGGTGATCACTGCCTGGCTGCCCACAACTGCCGCTAATACTGCTATCACAAACACTGGCCACCTCACTTGTTCTAGAGAGAGAGAGAGAGAGGTGAAGAGTGTCAAGATGTAACTGAGAGTTCATATAAAATAATTACAGAGACGAACAGGAGTACAGGACTGCATGTCTAAGCAAAACTGGTACTACAGGGAAAGTACGTTTATGGTACACTTTTCGTGATGGCTTCAACTAAGCAAAACTGGTACTGCTAGATCTTTTCCATTCAGGTACTGGCCATGAAGTTATAATGCTTTTCGTGATGGCTTCAACTAGCTTTACTGGCTTATCTTCAAAATCAAAACACCATCCCTGGTGGAACTGGAACAGTAGTGGACCAGGTGGGCTGTACCAACCATTGGTACCATAACAGGCAAGAGAATGTACATTTTGACTTGTGTACTTTATTAGGCTGTAAATGGTGTATCGTCACAAAAGCTATAAACAAGTTGCTCAGTGAAAGTACCAGGAACAGAAACGTAGAAGCCAATTTTATAGCTGGTTTCTTCTATTTGGTGATGCTGAGAGAGATAAGCTGCTTGACCCATATAAGCCAGAACAAGAGCAGGATACACCAAGAATGAGAAAGCAATCTGTACCAAGTAGAAAGGTCTTTTAATAATTAGAGCAAGGTGCAACAGCATAAGATACCAGAACCATACCAGTCAGGTACTCCAATTGAACGTGTCATTTATTCAGACCACAGACACTATAAAAGTTTAATTAAAAAAAAAAAAACAAAGAAATAAAAAAATTGTTAAGTAGTGCTAAGAATTGACCTTATAAAAAAGGTAGTGCTGAGAACCAGTCAAACTAGTATAACTTTTGAAAGTTGACACCAACCAAAACTAAGTATATCAAAAACCTTTATTGATGCTTGTGAGAAATGCCCCAGATCTGCATACATTGCCTCTGAACCTGAGAATTTACAAACAAAATGTTAGAACAAAATTTGCATGTGCCATTTAAATATCATTTAAATGACGCAGATTCTTCACGTACCAGTGATGCAAAGAAGGATACCGCCGAGTGACATCCACCCGCCCCGCTGTGTTTTCTTCAAAAACTGATACATGTAAAACGGAGAGAGGGCCCGGAGTACGTGAGGGTCCCACCTGGCAATGTTGTAGATTCCTATGATGCTAATGCACATAAGCCAGATGGCGACGATTGGAGCAAAGAGGAAACCCACTCGGTGGGTGCCGTAGTGTTGCAATGCAAATAAGCATACAAGTATTAGACATGCCACCGGAACCTCCACATCTGGCATTTAAAATGTAACATATTTTTTAAAGATACTTCAAGATTATACATTAAATCACAGCGCATAACTTAATTGCGGGTGTATCGAGATGGTAATGTATAAACTAAACAATTAACAACAGAAAATGGAAAAAAAAAAAAAAAAGTTTCAGGCTCCATCGATATAGTTATGTACTGACTACTGACTATGCAACATGACGAGTGCAATGCAAGAAATCGTATGCCGGCATGGTAAATTGTAATAGCAATACATGCTTCTACAAAATACTTACATCTATGTTGTTCTTTAGAGATATAAAGCTCAAGCCCGGATACTGCTGAGAAAACTGCATAAAATAAAATCAAACAAATTATCAATTCAGTGCAAATATAACTTCAACAACAGAAGAAAATAAAAAATCACCAATTCATCTTTACTATTATTTTCTGCCTTAATGTAAGTTATTCTCAATTCTGTTTCACAATTTGCTATGAGATAAAAAGGAAGAATAATTAAGAAAAGGTTTAGTGAAAATGGGATCAACCAGAGATGCAGATGAACCAAAAGAGAGCACAATAATTCTCTGCTTAATTCCAATCTCCTGATAATGCACAGTTATGCAATCGGGCAATTATATTGTGTTTCAATTTAGCCCAAAAAACTATGCAATTTTGGTCAATTTACGTTTTCGCTATACGACCAACAAAATAATTAACAAAACTGACCTAAAAAGAAAGAGATAAAATATAACTGCCTAATTTACTACAAAGAAACAAAAAAGGAAGAAGAGTACGAACCAGAAACAGCAGGTGTTAACACGCCATCTCCAATTAGCATGCAACAACCGAGCAACGCGAAGATCAACAAAACCTTTTGCAAGAACCTTGATTTCTCCAACAAAGCCCTAATCCAAGATGCCCGGCTCGACCCGGAAGCGGGCCCCACTTCATCTCCTTTCTTATATGCCGAGAGCTCCTCATCTATAATCTGGCCGTTCGGCAAAAACCCAATTCTCGCATGGCGGCAAATCAAGGAATAGAGTGCAAATGTGCCGCCTTCGCCATTATCGTCGGCTAAAAGAACTATAAATACATACTTCAGTAGGGGGATAATTGTTAATGTCCAGAAAACAAAGGAGAGAACACCATATATCTCTTCGTTCCCTTCCGAGTGCTCTATATCATCCGCGAATGCATTTTTGTACACGTAGAGAGGAGAAATACTGAGGTCTCCGTACACTACGCCTAAGCTTTGGTACGCAAGAAGGAGAACAGACCTCCACGAATCTCTCTGTAAAAGAAAAATCGACCCGGATTAGTTCAATTGGAGAACAAGGTCGAATTTTTTTGAGGAAAAACTGGGAACTCATCTCACCTTTCGCACAGTGTCGTAATGCGCCGTCTCTAGATCCATTGGTGGCGAGGATTTCACGCGGCTAGTGAAGAGGCAGTCTTTCGTTTCTTCATGGAAAGGTTTCTGATAAGAAGGGAGAAAACGATTGGAAGGGAAGACGTTTGATTTATCTTTGGCTTGTTGCCCCTGGCTCTACCACATGCCACACTAGGATTTCTCTGGAGACAAAAAACAGAGGTATGTCTTGAAAGTGTTTTTGGTTTTATTCGACAGGAATAGAAGAAGTCGACTGCGAGTGAGACACTTTCTAGAGAGAAGAGAAGAGAGAGTAGGTGTTGGGTAAGAAAGAGATGGGTTTTGTGTGTGCTCAGCGAGATTTTTGGGGAAGAAGTGCGAGAGAGGAAGAGAGAAGGGTGCTTTATTGGTTGGGATTTGGATCAGCGGCCGCAAATTCTCTGTTATTTTCTACATCATGAAAAAGTTATTTCTTTGGTGAAACTGTTGCAATTGCAACTTGCCAGTGTTTCTATTCTTTTTACAGAGTAACCTTTTGCTTTTAATCGAGTATTTAATTATATAATTACCTCTTTTAAAAAGAAACGGTTAAAAAAAAATCATTCAATGTTGTATATTCAAAGTACAATAGATAAAAGAAAAAAGACAAAATACTTGTTTCATAATTAATGAACCAACTCCGAGAAAAGTTAAAATTCCAGATGTCTGCAATTCAATGGATAACAGATGATACGGCCGTTGGAATTTCCAACAATTGTGAAAGAGAAAGAAACAGAGAGTGATAATTTATCAGGACAGAGCGGATAGGTGGTTGCTCTTTTTAGTGTTGCGAAATGCGAAGTCAAGTGGGGGTTCCTTTCAAAAAAAAAAAAAACAATGGGTCAATGGGTAGTTTTTCCAAGAATTTTTTTGGGTTTACAATTGATTTTGCTTTTTATATACGGTATCGAGATTGGTGAATTATTAAACCCCACTCTACATAGATCTATCTACTTTTTGTTTTATTTCCTTTTCTTAGACAGGGTTGATGAAGCTTGTGTACTCTAATTGGACAATTTAAGGTAAAGATTTTAACAGAGCAGTTTTGGCTTCATACAGTGCGGGAACTATAGAATCAAAACAACTCTTCATATGGTTTGTACGCTGTATGAAGCCAAAGTTGCTCTGTTAAAATCTTTACCCCAATTTAAGCACTAGATTTGTGCTAGATTAGTAATCTAATCATGCCGTGCATTCAAATGGTAATCATTTCCCACGGTATAAAAAACCTACTATTTGTGCTATTTGCTATTGGAAGTCACCACTACTGAGAAGTGAGAAATTGCTTCTTTTTTTTTTAATAAACTAAAAGTAACTGCTACAGTACTGATCTGGATAAGTTGTAGCGTGATACGCTAAACAATGGTACTAGCAATTAAAATCACTAAATATTATTTATGGCTAAAATTAATTGTAATTTAAGATACATAAATAGAAAAAGAAACTCCATTGTTAATTGGTGGGGCAGTGACTGTGAGATATTTAATTTCAAGTCCTGTTCAAATTAAAAAGTGTCAATGTTTTACAAGAAAAAAGATGAGTTGGTGGGAATGATATATAAAATTAGCTATCAAATCACTATTTCCATTAGAAAAGAAAACACATGTATTTATGGAGATAGCAATGGGTTATTAGAGACTAGTGTTGGCCAAAAAAAAAAACCAATGAAAAGAGCATGGAAGAAAAGTTGATTTTTCATACTGTTTTTGCTTTGGTGCCATTGCTTTCTAGTTAGGTTTTAGGTAAAAGGTTGATGAATGGAATGGATAGTGCATCCAATGCTTAAAGTTGAGACAAAGAATGTGTTTGATTTGAACTTCTCCTGATAATCTTTTTTTCTATTTCTTTTTCTCATTTTTAATCATCTTCTTTTTGGGTTTATCTCTCGTTATTTTTATTTGTTATTATTATCATGGTCTCTGTCATGGTCGATTTTTTTTTTTTTTTTGAGAATTTTCATATTTATTAGCTCCGTAGATTATAGTCACGCAATCAAAATAGATTTATTACAACTATAATCTATGAACCTGATAATTTTAAAATATTTTGAAAATAGTGGCCATTGAGTTTATCCTCTCTTTTTTCCAAAAATGGTAACAAAAAAAATCGGCTTTCATGGCGTAAGTTTTAGAAAATTTTACTTGTACATATTTGAATTAAAAAAAATTAATGCTTCCCCCAAATTCTTTCAGAAAATTTTCTCAACGTGTTAGGATAACAATGGACACACGGGCGACTTAATTAAAATCAAACATCTGGCACGACACAATTTTGTTTTTTTGACTTTCGAGGTATCACATTCGTACAGACTACCTACGAATGTACGATGGCAAGAAGAATCGATTCCTAATGACACGTGTCAATACCAATCTTTCTTTGATCCGTGCCTGCCAATATCAGGGAGTCTCGGGTTAAAGTCTTAAAGATCTTAACAGAGCTCTTAATTCAAACCCACGTGGATACATCAAGTACGAATCTTTATCCATTGCTACAGTTGGGGAATAGCGACGCAACTACGGTATAGTGTATACTATCTGAATCATCAGATTCAAATTAATTACTTGGATCTTTAAACAAATCTTTTGAAACATGGTATCCGATCTGAATCATCGGATTCAAATTACTTGGAACTTTAAACAAATCTTTTGAAACGTGACATTGATTTGATATGTTTGATTCGGATTTGATGGTTGAGATTTCTTTCGTCACAACTATTGAGAATTTTAGAGAATTATTTCATCGATATAATTTATCAAAAACATAACGGATTCAGATTCAGATCCTATAAAATTCAAACGTGAATCCAATGAATTAGATGAATCATCTTTTAAGATCCACACGGATTCACTTAATTTTTTAATATATATTTGAGATCAATATACGAATTTATTCATACAAACTTAAATCAAATTATAAATATTAATTAACAATCCTAAATGTTCTTTTTGGCCTCTATAGTCATGTTGACTGTGAACAGAGGGGGATGGACAAACAATGAATGTGGGTCAATTTAGAGTAATTGTCATGGATATCATAAATTGATCCTCATTTTTAGTATGAAAATCTTATATGATTGATTCTCATATGCGTTTGATTTTTATAGTTCGAAAGTTTGGCTCTGCCTCTGGCTGTGAATGTTTATACGAGTGCGTATTCTCTAAGATATCTTAACTTTTGCATGACCGGCGTGTACGATGCCTATTCGGGGATAGCGTGGGGGGCTAGTATTATTTGTGCTTTGAGATTCGTACATAACGTATTTGAACGGTTGAGATTTTCCATAAAAAAACACTCAAAAGTTTGAGATATCTCAGAGGATGCGAATTCATGTTTCATACACAGTTGTTGAATTGTGATTCCAAGCTAACAAAATTTTAGATATATAATTTTGTCATTTTTTCTGGACTAGTCAAAACTGACAAGTTTGTTAAAACTTAAAAGGCATGTTGAGAAATGAACTCCTAATAGGTGCTGTTAATAAACCGATCTAAATGACACTTTAGATAATGATCTCATCAGTACGTCCATGAACCAGAGAGGAAACCGTACTGACTTGCACAGCTGTCATCTAATAATGCGAGTTATAATTAGAAAGAGGGGGTATTCGTACCATAGCCATAGGCGCTTTGTTTCTGGAAAGTTCGTTCTACAAAGCAAAACGGTACAAAACTACAAATCGAAAGGTTTTTGCTTCGTCTGTAATGAGATAGGAGTAGGTCCGATGGGCATCGGACCTACATTTAGGCTCAATTAGATCTAGAACCGTACGATTAGCATCAAATCTATGCGCACCGAAATTGATACAGACTTGTACGGATTTTGACGCAGATCACACGAATCTTGATGCAGATCGAATGGTCATCACGCCCATCGGACCTACTCTGATTCCGTCTGCAATAGCCTGAGGTCCGATTCCGATGACTGCATTCTCTAGAATTATATAGGGTAAAATCTCCATAATATCTCGCTGATGACCATTTTGGATAATCAAGACGAGGAAGAGTAAATAATTTTTACATAGTTGGTGCTTACAAATAGAATTATAACGATGGCTAAAAAAAATTCAAGTTTTAATATTTTTCTCCATAATTGTTTGATGTTGTTCCTTTGTTTCGAGATCTGTGTACGATATCAATCAAACGACATATATTTATTTATTTTAAAAAAATTCACAACTAGCGGTTACCGAACTGCTGTGAATTAATAAATTTAGATTTCGAACTGTTCCGGATAGACAATTTTTTTTTCAGAAGTAGACAACAGCTCTATTATATATAGATCTATACCTGATTTTTAAAATTTAGGATTAGACAATTGCCTATCTGACTATCCCTTATTCAATACAAATTTAACACTGGATAAGGATGACTATATGTCATTGTGATCTTTATTTGCAATAACACAAACTTAATGATTTTTCAAGATATATATAGACGGTTGAGAACCAGCTTTTGATCTAGTGACAAAGACAATGCTCTTTGCGTGGAAGGTTACATGTTCAAAACTCAAACGAAAAATATCCTTGTGGATATTAAATAGTTGGGGGGGGCTTGATTCGCGTAACACATGCATATATAGTAGGATGTATACTTATGTGTGCATTACAAAAATTAATTTTACGATCTAACTAAAATTCTTAAGAGAATTTGAATCAAAATAAGCAAATATAATAAGATGCCATTGCAATTTTAAGAATAAAAATAATATCATGAATTTTATATGTCTAACAAGATGAAAATTTCAAGAAATAATATCATGTTATTGAATATACAATAGATATTTCCTATACGTAAGCAGCCGCATCTATTATATATATATAATCCTCATAGGGTCGTTACAGTATATTATACAGTAATTGCTACAGTGACAAATAGTAAAAAAATTCTAAAAAATATAAAATTTGGTCGCCAAGCATATTTTATTATAAAGGTCATGTTGAACGGTTCAGATCGATTGTTCGGACTTTGAAAATGCAGATAAAAGATTGGATGCATTGAGAGCATAGAAATTTGGGTGCATTTGAATCCTCTAACTTTATATATAGTTAGAAAATCACAAATTAATGAATATGGTATACCGGTATAACTTTATACAGTAACAACTTGATTTTGTGATTTTGAATTCATTAATATAGCATTTTGTTTATAACCGGTATAACTTTATATATAGTTAGATATTTATCTTAATAGTTAATTATCTTTTTTTTTCGGTAATATCCTGATACAATCTTTTTACACTCCTCTCGATAATAGCCGCCGAAGCAAAGCGAGGCTCACTTCTAGTTTTAAAATAATAACCACAAATGCTATGTCTTTGAAAATGTGCGCAAGTATTTAAAAAAAAAAATACACACATATAAACCAAGCTTCCTTAGTTGAAGATATATCCTGTCGACAGGCCGTCCTATTTTCTTGATAATTAGTCTTCCATTTACTTTTATTTATTTTCCTATCTTTTCTTTTATGTTTCTCTTTCATAATAATTTTCTTCTTACATTATATTTGGTTACGCTCTTGTAATCAATATTGTACTTTGCTTTGACTTTAATGAAATTTGACGACCCATCTTTTTCTAAAAAGAAATTTTCGCTGGACCATAGATAATATATTATTACTTTTAAAGTAATTAATGTAATGGGGATCTATATTTTCAAAGCAGGAAAACATGGCTTTAATTCCTAGGTCAGCTTTTTTTTTTTTTTTTTTCCTTTTTGTTGGGAGGTCAACAAAGATGATAACTTTTTAATGCTCCAAAGATGCTTGTCAGATTTTGTAATAACAAATTTTGACAAAAACATGTTGTGCCAGAATATGAAGTGAATGCTGATGTTTCCTTCTGAAATTTCATAGTTTAATTATTCATTAAACATATCAATTGTCCTTAATTTGCCTCATAAAATAATTTTAGAAGATATCATATTTTCTACTACTGATTTGGTAAACATACGTGTGAGGTCCAAATTCAACATAAAATTGACTTTCGTGTGAGGATCAATTCCCCAAAATCAAATCAATTAAAAAATGGATATCAATGAATATTTTCTGAGATTGCCAGAATGGCGATAAGTTTATAAATATTTAAATCTTTATATTTCGTACACATTTGACTAAGAGCATCTAGAGTTTCTAATCTGATGTGACAGTTTCTAATCTAATTTTAGGAATGTGGAAGAGTTTCTTATTTAGAAACTATGTAGAAAAGTTTCTTAAATTTTTTAAGAAACTGTTTATAAACTCCACCCTAGCCAAATGACTGGCTCAAATTATTTCTCTTTTTTAATTTATTGCTAACGTGGCTTAATAGAAACTCTAAAATTAATTTCAGGAGTGTGAGAGTTATAAACTTTAAAGATCTTAATTTTTTAAAAATAGTTAACAGTTATTTAGAAACTCAATTGAGTTGCTGTGATGTAGATGTTCTTAAGAGCATCTACATCCCTGCTACTCAAATGAGTTTCTAAATAGCTGTTAATCATTTTTTAGAAATTAATGTATTTAAAGTTTTCAATTCTCACATTCATGAAATTAATTTTAAAGTTTCTATTAAGCCACGTCAGCAACAAATTAAAAGGGAGAAATAATTTGAGCCAATCATTTGACTAACATGGAGTTTATAAACATTTTCTTAATAAGAAACTTTACTGCATAGTTTCTAAATAAGAAACTCTCCCACATCTTTGAAACTGAATTAGAAACAGTCACATCAGATTAAAAATTCTAATAATACAACGGATACAGATACTCTAAGATTAGATGAATTTGTAAAGGATCTAGGATTCTATTATTACTCCGTCAATAAAAATATATTGTGCTTATTTATATTTCATTGAACTACAAAATCGGAAGAATCATAAAACCGTTTTATTCATTAAAAATCGACTATAATTGGATAAGTTCACCGCCATTGTAAGGTGCCTTTTTATTCTTTAAATATCAACTAGTTGCTAAAAAGTCACTTTTTTGGATGCAAAAGAGACCAGGGATCAAAGAAAGAATGTTCTCTTTCGTTGAACTTTCCTTAGTAGAGAGACATCAAGGAACACGTATCCTATGCATTAACTCAAAAGGAAATCTTTTGAGTTAATGAATATCAACCGTCTGATTTTAAACAGAGCCAATCCAGCACTTGCTTATAACATAGGAGGTCTTTCAATATTTGTGCAGATCTAGTTTGCACGAATCTTAAAACATATCGGATAGTCGAGATGCATTAACTCAAAAGATTCTCATTTGAGTTAATGCAGAGGATACGAATTCAACATCAAGTGGGTATTGTGGAAAAACAAAAGGATAGTCAAATATCAAAGTAGGTCATGTGGATTCCCTAGGCATTATAATGTCTGCTTATGTGCCACTAATCATAATCATCATTAGGTTGAAATTGTCAAAGATCATGCTAAAAAAACGTCAAAGAAGTTGCTTATGTACCTCTCTTGTACTGTCCATAGAAAGCTATGATAGGAGGGTGATTATGCAAATTGATCCTCGTCTTTGTGAGAATTTGAATCTTGGGATATTATCAATTTCAAAATATTTTACATTGCAAGTCTAAAATATGATTTTTTTTTTTTTTTACAGCTTTATGATGAGGGTCTACAAATATAAAAGCGGATTAAAAGTAATCATTTTCTTATACATAGCTTTATATGTTCGCAAGAACGAAATAAAAAAAATATAAAATAAAGAGCTTTTCTACTTTATTCCACCTGTGTCTAGCACACTATATTCATATCCATTCAGTTCGAAGAATAAATTTTCCATTACCAGATGAAATTAATATCTTACTTTATTAGTGTTCTAAATAACTAGTTAATGCGGCACAATAGTGTATCAAACCTTAAAAGCTATAGCTTTATTAGCCGTTTTCAACGCACTAGCATGCTATGACGTTTTTTAGCCATTCCACAATGATGCAATATTCGCTATTTAGAACCTTACTTTATATAGCTGGAATAAGACAGAGTGTAATGCAAAATTAGAAAGGTGTAGCTGCAAAAGTTCCTCAGTAGTCTGTCTTTTTCTATTCCATCAATTTTATTTATTCAACATTATTTCACTCAACTTATTTTTAATTTGATCTTGCCAAACACTCTCGTCAAGAATGACTCCGCTCGCATCCTAATTTTTTAGGGGTAATTCCATGTATACTCCTCATGAAGTTCAAAATTACGTATTTATCCTCTCTAAAATTCAATAATATCATAATCATATTTACTCATGTAAATTTCAAATCTAACTAAGTTACCCATTTTATTGTCTTTTTATTATTATTATTATTATTATTAAAACTCATTTAAAATTTATAAAGTATCCATTTTACTTTTTATTAAGAAAAATAAAAATACATAATATGTTTCAAAAAATGTCAGTCTTCTAATTGATTGGTTTTCGAGAGCAAATGGGTCATTTATCTATTTCTGATGCATACACAATGACATTTGAGTATATAGTTGTGTAGGCATCAGAAGTAGAGAAGTGACCCATTTTGCCCTTGGAACCTGACCAATTAGAAGACTGACATTTTTTCCGAAGTATGCTACATATTTTAATTTTTTTTAATAAACAGTAAAATTGATACTTTATAAATTTAAAATGAGTTTTAATAGAAAATAAAATAATATGGATAAATTTGGTAGTTTTTGAAATTTAGAAGAGTAAATTTGATATTATGAGTTTTAGAGGAGTAAATACGTAATTTTGAAATTTTTGAGGGATATACATAAAATTCTCCTTTTGTTACTGAGTATTCAACAATATCTTATATAACTATGTATCAATTAATGTAGATGAAAATATACAGATGATAAATAATTATAACATTAACTAATAAGCTAGCCTCGTAGCGAAGAAAAATAGTACAATACTTATATAAACTATGATATGTAAATAAACTCATCAAAGATACCAAAAAGTTAATATATATGAATCTCGTAATTTAAAAACATAAAAAACAATTGAAAATATCATAAGAAGTTCACATAAATTACAAACAAAAGTCATCTTCCAAAAGCACATGTCTTCTTTTTCAGAGACGGAGTTAAGAAGAAGGAATGAGATCAATTGATTTTTATTTTTTTTTTTCAAAATTTTTGTATTATTTTTTCTATATAATTTATAGTAAAATGTAATGGTACTGTTAAATAAATCTCCATTCTCTGCATATAAATTATATATAATTGACCTCCATATGTGTTTGATCATCATAGTTTGAGAATCTGACTCCGCTCATCATCTTCTTAGTCGATATTTACAGTTTGCATCCGGATAACTACGACTTTATTAGAAGGAATAAAGTGAAGAGATGAAATAATATTTGGAGTAAGGATAAATTTGAGAGAATAAAATAACTTCTATTACTTAGTTGTCATGTTCAAGAACAACATAAAATTAGGCTTTATTTGGTTGCGAGATAAAAGTGTTTAGATAGGAGAATAATTCTTGTCATCATTCTAAAAAAGGATAATATTTATCTTTTTATCTCTTTATCTTCTCTTAAGCATGACCTTAGAGGATAATATGATTACTCTTATCACTATTATCATTAAAGATAAAAAAATATTTTCTTATCTTTCAATTAATCACTTCTTTAAACATGGTATGTAAAAAGGGTAATAATAGTTGTACTTTCAACACCTCATCTTTCTACTTTATTCTACTATTAAATATAATTACATGAAAACGATAGTAAAAGTTTCATATTTTTTTATTCTTCTATTATTCCATAATTTGTTGGTCCACAATGCGCATTATTCTGAAATTATTATTTCTGCTATCGATTTTTTCCCATAGAAATGAAATATTACAATAAATAACTTTTTTATATCCCAGAGAATAAGAAAAGGAGGCACGAGCCACGAGGCGCACAAGATAAATTAAATATTTTATTCGCGAGCAGGACTGAGTAAGCAAACTACGTCAGACTAATAGAATATATCTCATAATTTAATTATAAGAGAAAGAAAATTGGAACAGCTAGAATATTCCGAATAAAATAAAATAAAAACGGAGAAGAGATGATGAGTACTGTCTACTATGACATGCTACAAGATATTAAAAATTAATGGTTGTCGGCAGGAGCATCAACAAAATTTCTGATTTATAAATTTGCCACGTGTATATAACATGACAAAAATAATAAATTGAGCTACAAGGAATGAATCCAGACCCCAAAATCAAAATCCCGTATAGTCGGAAGTTTCAACTTTGAAAATCTCTTGATTTTCTGAGGTAAGGGATTAAAGTAGGGGTCTATAACAGCGACTATTCGAATGGAAAAAAAGTTATAGCCTGCTGCCAAGAACAGTAAATTTACAGATTTTTATTTAATTTTCATATAAAAAACTTTTCTCAACTCCGATATTTTATTTTTATTATTTGAGTTTAATAATTTTTTTAATGTCATAAATTTCCGTACCACAAGCTATCATGGTACATTTGTGGATTCGTACTTATATAGCTGTGAATAAAATTAATAAGGATTAAATTGCTTACTGCATATTACTTATCATATTTTACATCTTGTTTGGTAGTTGAAGTTATAACTAAATTGATTCACTTCATGGAGTAAGATGTTAAGAAATGAACTCCTATTTATGACAGTGAGCTCTACAAGTGTAGTAAGTGTAGAGTAAGTTAATCCATCTAGAGAGATGAAGTAAGTTACTTCAAATTAACTCATCTCTTATTCCATTTTACTTCTTAAATTTTACTCCTTATTTGACTGCTTGAGTGTGAAGAAATTTACTCCACCTCTTACTCCACAACCAAATATGACTTATAATATATTGAATCCATATCATCTTATTTGTGTTGATATATCCTATTAGCCTAAAATTAAAAATTAGTGTGAATTATTTGAATTAATAAAATGAGTGTGTTAATCAAAAAAGTACGAGGCTATGGTACTATGCATAGTGCGAATTTGTATATAAAATGGATTAATATCTACGTTTTAAAAATTCAAACAGTTATTCTGAACCGTCAGCATAATCTCCATATAAAAATGTATTTGTAGATTAAATTTTATATTTTTATATTTTCTAACTTTTTTTAGATAGGTAGAAAATCACTTGATAAAATTACAAGTGATTTAATACTAAAAAATTCTAAAAAATATAAATTTAATATGCAAGTACATTTTTATGTGAATATCACGTCAAACAGTTCAAATAGTATTTGAATTTTAGAAACAAAAATATTGATCCTCAGTACGGACCAATCCGATAGTACCATAGCCTCACTCATTAAAAACATTTAATTCGAATTATTGGACGACTGAGAATAATTAATTGTTCATTACCGTAAAGCTACGGTGAATGAAAAATATATAAAAAAATTCTTTTTTTGTTTTCCCTTTCCCTCGCCGTGTTATCTTATTGCAACTGTAAAACTGTACAAGGAGACCTAGGCTACAAAATACAAAATGGGTTGGAGCGAGGCTATGGTACTTCGGCTAGTGTACTATGACTAGTGTACTACGGCTCAATATGGTACTTTTTAAAATCCTAACGGTCGATCCGAACCGTTCAATGTGATATCCATATGAATATGTACTTGCAAACTAAATTTTATATTTTTTTGAATTTTTTTACTATTTTTTTAGATAGGTAGAATTTTCAGTGTTTTATACAAATTCTAGACCATCAAAATTCTACCTATCTAAAAAAATAATAAAAAAATTCAAAAAAATATAAAATTTAGTTTGCAAGTACATATTCATATGGATATCACATTGAACAGTTCGGATCGACCGTTAGGATTTTAAAAAGTACCATATTGAGCCGTAGTACACTAGCCATAGTACACTAGCCGAAGTACCATAGTCTCACTCAATGGGTTGATTGGAAATTTCTTGCTTGCGGAATTTTCAAAGTTTTCTTCGTGCTGGTTTAATTTTGTTTGTCATCATATATACTGTTGTCCGATAGTTTGAAAGCCGGTACAATTCATTAAATGGGGGTGGTAACAGCGATTGATGGATCGGTACAAAAAGTCGAACGACTTTGTAGGCCATGTAATTTTCTTTTGATTTTGAGATAACAAACGTAGGATTTGTAGAAAACTTGAGGAGGGTCCCTTGGACACCTCAGTAGAAAATTCAAACATTTAAAATGCGGCGGATGAGATTTTTTAAAAATAAAATAAAATTGGAGGTACAACCGTATAACGTTTTAAATTTTATTTTTTCTTTTCAATATCCATACAGAACCTCTCATTCAGATTTCAAATTAATGATCTTTTACACAAAGAGTGTTATTTTTAGTTACTAGATAAAAACATATTCTTACTTTTCTATATAAAATTAAAAACACTTCTCCCAATTATCGAAATTATCAAAAAAATATTGTATGTGCATCTTAATTTTTTTTTGTTAAATTACCCTCCTATTTTATATCTATTATAAATATCAGTCAATATTATGAAGAAGATGCGGGAAAGCAATTGTTGGTCATGGCGCATTAAAATGGTGTGATTATGCCACACGAGAGAGGCCAAGTTGTGTATCTTTGAACACTATTTGACGAGTCTCCACAAATTTTGTGTTCTTGTGTTGTGTGGGAATGATGAACAAAGGGTTGATGGGTAGATGTAATGCAAAGAGAGAAGGAAACCAAATTTTAGCTAATGGAGGCACTAGGAATGCTAGTTGATCATATTTGCTTATTTTTGGAACAACCAAAGAGGATATTATCTGTCCGTATTCAGATCCGTATCTGAAAATTATTTGAAATCCGAATATCTGTGTGGATACGGATATGTATATGATTAAATTTTAATTATCCGTATTCAAATAGTAAATATATACCATATAGTTTAATATATATTATGAATGAATTATGTATATATGTACGGATATCTGATCAGTATCTGAAAAATAAAAAGGAATACGAATATAGTTTTACCACTATCCAATCTGTTTACACCCCTATGTACTGCTCTTTTGATTCATAATAAAATGAAAGTAAAAAAAAAAGAGTCAAATTTCTCTCAAATGTTGGAGGGTTGAATGAAAGATTAAAAAAATTGAATAAAAAACAAAATTAGTCATGAATCTCCTCATATTATATGCTTGCTAGATGAATACTGTCTATCAGTTGATCCGGCAATAAATTTAGATAATTTAATTTTATGGGCTCTCAAATCAACAACACAAACATGTTTTCTTCCACGGATAGAAACTGGGAAGCCACAAAAATAATTTATCTTGGATATTAAGAGGATACTTCAACTTTACACTTTGACATTAATGACACATCAAATCATGGATTTTTTTTAAAAACCATAATTAAAAAAATTAAAATTAGGGAACCAACATGATTGCGTCCAGATTTCGAAAAACCATAAGAACCGAATAGCCTATTCGGTCCCCACATTTTTTTTTCCCTGGGACCGAATAGGCTATTCGGTCCCCCCCCCCCATTTCACAAACTTCCCACATCTGCCGTGTAACTTCCGTGTGGTGCCATGGGACCGAGATCCCTATTCGGTCTAGGAAAAAAAAAGGGGGGACCGAATAGGGATTTCGGTTCCCACCCTGTTTTGCTTTTTTTCGGAAAATTTCTATACAACTCTATATAAGAGTAATCAAGCAAACGCAGAAGGCAGAGAGGGCAGAGGGCAGAGAGAGCAGAGAGCAGAGGCCAGAGAGTAGAGAGCAGAGGCATATTTTTTTTTTCCAGCTGAAAACCTCTGAAGGTTTAGTGTATAAAATTTTTGTTATCTACAAATCGACTCCGGCATTGTATTTTTAGCCTTCGTCTGAAGAACTTAGTAAGTTTTTTTTTCAAATTAAAAATTAAATACGATATCGAAGGTTGATTGTGTATTTTTTTCATATTTTAGGTTGTAAAATTTAAAATAATATCGAAGGTTAATTGAGAAATTTTTTGTTCAGGGAATGTCGGGAATAATAATAAATGTGTACCACAGACGAGCAATTTCAGACGCACCGACCTGCACATTTTCTGTTAATAACTCAACCAGTATTGATGAGCTAAGAAGACGTATATATGTTGGCATTCGTTTGCTCCCTGGCGAGTTCGATCTGACAATCAGGGCACGGTTGAACACGGCACCACCTGGCGAAGCAGAAAATCACCAGTTATTTAACATAGATGACGAAATGATATGGCATATGGTGCTTGGACATGCCACTCCGGTACTGAATTTTAAATTTCTTGAATTAGTGGTTGAGTCAGTACCAGTTGTTAGTCAGACCAATTATGACCCATACCCGGGAAGTGTACCTGGAAGTAGCAGAGGCATACCAGAGGATGATTTGTGTAATTATTTTGACCAGCTCAATAATGATACTGACTCAGACACAGACTCAGACCTTGGTGACTCGGTTGTCGGGGAAGATGATATGACCGAAATTGAGGATGAGATTAGGATGCAAGATGTAATGAAGGAGTGGCAAGAGTCTATTCCATTTATTAATCGGGGATTGCAGCATCCTTGTCAGGCGTTTAATGACGATGTGCCGATGCCGTACAAGGATGAAGCATTTTTTGGTTATCCACCGAGAATCGACGGTCTATTTTCAGTGGGACAGTTGTTTCAATCCAAAGCAGAACTTAAAAAGAAGTTGGGTGGATTTGCCATGGAAAAAAATTTAGAATTACAACAAACCCAGAGTAATCGCAGTGCTTATGTGGTAATATGTAGAGCGGAGGGGTGTCCATGGCGGTTATACGCGAAAACCACCGAGACGGGCAATTGGATAATTGCAACAAACCCATACGAGCACAATTGTTACAGCATTGCTTGTACGGTAGACAGTCGTCAGATGACTGCCAGGATGATTGCAGATGTAATCAAACCCGGTCTGCAGAAGGACCTGGAGATGTCAATAAAAGCATGTGCATTTGCAGTTAGAGGTGAGTACAAAACAGTAGAGCCTTCCTATAACAAGGTTTGGAGGGGGAGGGAGCTCGCTATTGCTGATTTATTTGGTTCTTGGGAGATAGCTTATGAACTGCTACCTTCTCTGCTCGGTGCAATCCAGAGGTCTAACCCAGGCACAAAATACAGAATTGAGCATGAACCATCGGACGAAATAGGCATTCATTATTTCACCCGTGCGGCATGGGCTTTCGGTCCATGCATTCAGGCTTGGCCATATCTCCGGCCAGTTATCAGCGTAGATGCCGGACACCTATCCGGTAGGTATAAAGGGAAATTATTCATGGCATGCGCCTACGATGCAGAACAACAATTACTGCCAATAGAACAACAATTACTTCGTGTCCCAGGCATTCTTCGATCAGTAGTGACCAGTTATCATCGGTATGTCCCGAAATGACCCGTCCTGTAAACATAGATGTTAGATAAACATATATTTGTATTAAATCTAAATTAATAACAAAAGTGTAAATTAATAACAAAAAATATTTTACCAGTAACGGGTAATCCCCACAGACAGGTGACATCTTCCAATGTCACTGTGCACTCGCCAACCGGAAGATGAAAAGTATTCGTCTCGGGCCTCCACCTCTCGACGAGAGCAGTGATCAATCCTTTGTCAATTTGACACCGATGCACCTTTGTCATCTGGTACAAGCCTAAATTCACCAAACGTTGTTTAATCCGATGTTTGTATTTAACTCCCATTTGGCAAGAAACAGTACGCAATCCATAATTAGTGAATTCCTAAAATTGGCATGCAAAAAAAAATTTAACCACAACAATTAAATCTAACTTACAAGTCCATTCGTAATTTTAGATCCAAACGGAAATTAAACAAATACCTGCGAATTCGCCTTTAATAATTTGTGCTGTACTTCAGACAACTGCAATAAGGTCTGGGAGAGTTGTGCATTATCCATTTTGCACTACAATATCAATAAAATTACAAATTAAACCAATTTCATACAAAAAAAACTTACTAAAAATACTAAAACTACATGCAAACTTACTAAAATAAGTACATGCAAAATTACTAAAAAAATTACACTAAAAAAACTAAAACTAAAAATTTGGTCATATATTTTACTAAAACTACATGCAAACTTACTAAAAAAATTACACTAAAAAAACTAAATTGTTCTATATTTATTAAAATAAGTTTTATGAACTAAATTACTCTACATGCAAACTTACTAAAATTACTAAGACGAAATTAATCTACATGCATTAAATTACCATTCTACAATTACTAAAATTACAATAAAAAAATTTATGACCAAATTTACTCTACAAACAAAATAAATAAATTCTACAATTAGTTAAATTACACTAAAAAAACTAAATTACACTAAATAATAACTAAATTGTTCTACATTTATTAAAATAAATTTAGATAAACTAAATTACTCTACATGCAAACTTCCTAAAATTACTAAAACTAAATTACTCTATATTTATTAAATTATCATTCTACAATTTCTAAAATTAAACTACAATTCGGATTATTTATTCAACAATAACTAAAATTACACTACAATTACCATAATAACTAAAATTACACTACAATTGCCACAATAACTAAAAATCCGAATTATTAATTCAACAATAACTAAAATTACACTACAATTACCATAATAACTAAAATTACACTACAATTGCCACAATAACTAAAAATCAGAATTTATTCAACAATTAACTAAAAATTCGGATTATTTACTCAAAATAATAAATTTAATTACATACCTTATGAAATTTGTAGATCTGAAGTTTTTCTTGATCACCTCTCAAAATTACACTCAAATATATGATTAGAATTAAAAAAAACGAAGTTTTGAGGGTTGAAAAAAAAAAAAAAGAGTTAGGTTCGGGTGGGAAGAAAGAAGGAGAAGGGAGGAAGGAGGGGAAGGAAAGAAAGAGGGAAGCCAGAGGGGGGGGGAAGCCGGGTTCTCGGGTTAAAAAAAAAAAAAAAGTGGGGACCCGAAATGGCTGTTCGGTCCCAGGTGGAAAATAACATGGACCGAGTAGCCTATTCGGTCCCAGGGAAAAACTGGATTTTCTGTGGCATTGGCCCGGGAAATTTGTGAAATGGGGGGGGGGGGACCGAATAGGCTATTCGGTCCCAGGGAAAAAAAAATGTGGGGACCGAATAGCCTATTCGGTTCTTATGGTTTTTCGAAATCTGGCCGCAATCATGTTGGTTCCCTAATTTTAATTTTTTTAATTATGGTTTTTAAAAAAAATCCTCAAATCATAATCATCATTTAATATGACATGAGAAAATTCAGAACATTGACCAATTATTTGCAACTTATAGACCTACAACTACAAAGGCGAAGAAATACATGATCCAATGGTAGAGAAAATTCAACTTTTTGCAAAATTGGATAAATTCCTAGTCTTCACATCATGTGCAAATTTGTTTTTAATACTACATGACAGTTGCAAATGCAGTGACAATGAAATACTCCGGTTGCTTTAGTTTTAGTCACGTCAGTGGAATATTTTTATGCAGATCTTAGAAAAAATAATTGAGTTATTTCGAGAAATATATTAAGCCAACTCTAATTTCTTTTACCAATTAATATTCTAGAAGATTTCACTGAAGCTTTATTTCTAAGTTTTCAACTTTTTGAAAATATATACGTGCTCTGTTATTAATATTTTCCATTTCAACACATGACTATACCGGTATACCCCAAGTTATTGAACTCTGCGTTCGTTATCCCGATCATGAATTTCCTACCCTATAGGAAAAGTCAAGAGACTTTCATTTGAAGGCTTTGTTGGATTTATTGGATCCTCAAGTATAGTGCACAAATTGGTCATTGAGAATCTATAGAAAGTCTGTTTTCTGACCGAAATTTTTATTTTTACTATTCGAAACAAATAAAACCAAAAAACTATGATTTGGCTGGATTTCTATTTTTGACATAGTCGCAACGTGAAATTGCATCCACCGACGTTTTCTTTTCTCCAAGTCACAACAAGATAGGTGAAAATTGTAGGCTCCGCATTTTTTGGCCAATCAAAACCAAGCAAAATATTTGAAATGGTCAAAGTTGGTGTAAAAACAATAAAGTTGGTGGGCGCAACGTGAAGTCGCGGCCACTTAATTCTGACTGTAATGTGAGTTGCCGCCACTTAATTTTAACTGCAATTTCACGTTGCGGCCGTATTCAAAATAAATTTTTTCATATTTCGTGATTTTTTGGTTTTTTTTTTTTTTTGACATGATAGAAATAAAAATTTCGGATTTTATGAAATATATGAGAACAAAGAAGGACATATGACTCGAGATGAATATTATATGATAGCAACATGAAATTCTTTGTCCTTGAATCGGGGTATTCAAGAAGATGATGTTGTTTCCGTTCGATACCGTCTAAGAATTCCTTAGTATTTTGTGGGAAACGGATTCATCTTAGAATTCATGATGCAATACTGAAATCAAACCATTAGCAAATAAGACAAATTTAAACCACAATTTGTTTTGTGATATGAAGAGAACACTGTCACAGAATCTTCAGTGAAGAGAGCAAAACAATTAAGCTACTCGTGAATTCAAAAGTTGGTCCAATATAAATTTAAAAATGTTAATGTAAATTTTTCAGATTAAGTTATATGTATCATTTTCTTTATGCTTATTTCTAATACTGTTGTAAAATTTGACGAAATTGATGTATCTTTTAATGAAATTTAGAGCTAGATCTTCATCTTTCTCTAACACCTTGTTTGGATAGAGAGTAGAGGAAGGGAGGGAATGGAAAAAAAAGAAAACTTTCCGTTGTTGTGTTTGGTTGATAAAATTATGTCGGAGGTGAAGAGTATAAGAGGTGAAATGTTTAATCTTGTATCATTGTAATCAATATAATCGGTTTCCCTTCCGATTTGGAGTGTAACGGATGGAAAGAAATTTTGTTTCAAATATTTTTAGAAAAAATAGTACAAATGCTAAACCCTATATCTTACCTATATATTTCTCATACAAGTTTTTTGTCACAAACCTACAACAACCACTGAATTTCTCATTAACCTTCTAAATTTTAATCAACAAAACAAGAAATAAGACGGAAATGAAAGTTAAATTTATTTTCTCTCATTAATCATCCAAACACGCAGAGGTTAAATATGTTAATCTTCATTTCTATTCTATTCCATTCCCTTCTATTCTTCACCTCCTCTTCCTTCCTCTACTCTCCATCCAAACAAGGTGTAAAAGAAAAATAATGTAAGATTTTTATTATTGATTTAAATTTTTCATATATTATTTCAAAATTCTCACTTCTATTTCGTTTGTATATTTGCGAGTACTATCCATTAATTATTAGTTTGAAATCCGTACTACAGTTCATTTTTGTAAACTATTTGTTGTATATCCGTATTCATTTAGGCACTGGTGGATTTTTAAGTAGAAGGAATGAAGACGAGTAGAACTAGCGTGTTCTAAGTTCACCAAATCTCTTTGTGAACTCAACTCTAAAATTTATCGGATTGGCTTCAAACGACGAATCCAAACTGTTGAAATCCTTCTACCTTACGGGTGATGCGTCTACATGTGAAAATTTTAAACTTTCGATTTAATTTAGTATAAAGTCAAGTGGTCAAAATTAGAAGGTTTATAAATTAATTTTAATGCATTCATTTTTTGGACGCATTTTGACCACTTGACTCTATACAAAACTAATTTAAAATTTTAAAATTTTCACATGTAGACGCATCACTCGTAAGGTAGAAATATTTCAACAATTTAGATTCGCCGTTTGAAGCCAATCCGATAGGTTTTAGAGTTGAGTTCACAAAAGGGCTTGGTGAACTTAGGAACACCCTAGTTCTACTCAATGAAGACTAATTGATCTCTATCTTTTTTTTTTTTTTTTTGTAAAATGTTATGGTACTGTAAAATTGACTTTCATTCTCTGTAGAATTTTTTTTTATATTATTAGCCTTTAAAATGTGTTTGACATCCATAGTTTAGAAGTCTAACTTCGTCCCTGCACTTAGGCACGTCAAATGGATTTAATTTTAAATTTTACACTTGTCTATTAACTAAATAAAATATAAAGAACTAGTCTTTGGTATAGTGACAAATACACAGTCTTCATGTGGAAAGTCATAAGTTTGAAACTCGGATGAAAAAAATCCTTTGTTATAGGAAATAAATCTGCTGTGATTCTAAAAAAATCGTAGGACCCTGTGATTCCAAATCTACCCCTTCACTTTTTGGAATTCACAAATCTCAACAACACTTATTTTTTATATACGAATCTCCAAACAAATGAATGGATGAATTTGGAATAACAGAGTCCTGTGATTTCAAAGAATCACATCAGATTTGTATCCTTTGTTATATATGAAAACTTGACCTTCATCTTTCTTTTCAAAAAAATAAAAATTAATTATTTGATGCAGATATAAATATATATGTTGCACTATCCCTTCTTAATCTTTTTTGTTTACATGATGTGGCATTGTTAAGACTGTTGAAGTGATCAAATATTCATGGAACAAAAAATAGGCACAAAATTTCATTATATATGTATTTGATCATTTTGTTTAAAAAATGGCAATTTTTTTCTAAATAATTGGCATCTGCCACTTGTTTTATTGCTGATAGGGGCAGAGCTACAGTAGTTCAGAAATATGCAGTTGCCTACAGAAGAGTATCCCTGGAAGTACCTTGCTGCGTAGAATGATTTCTGGCCGAAACAAAATCATGTTGATGTCTAGGGTGTTCAAATGGTCGGTTCAAACTTAAATAGACAAACCAAATTTTTTTTCGGTTTTCAAAAATAGAACCAAACTGACCAAATTGAAATTCCCAACCGAATTACAACCGAATCGAACAAATCGAAATAAATTTCGGTTTGTTCGGTTAAACCGAAATTTGATAGATTCAAGCAATAAATTCCAAAAATTTGACCCAAGCTAATCCAGCAAGAAATTCGAATCAGATAAATCATAAGTACATAACTTCTTTGTCTTTTGTCTTGTGCCTTGAAATTCGCATGTGCTTCACAGCCTTCAAACCGATTGTTTTCGTTCATTGCACAAATCAGACACAAAATCAAAAGAAGGAAGAAGTGAGAGAGAGTAAAGAGAAAAATTAAGAAAAGACAAACTTGAGGAGGCGGAGAGGGGAAAAGAAACTGGGAATCGGGATTCAGAGAAGCGCAAAAATGAACCGAACCGCTGCGATTATTTGACGAGTGATTTTGGTCGGTTCGGTTCAGCCGGTTTAAAATATTCTAAACCGAACCAAACAACAAAAACCGAAATAAATCAAATAATAAACCGAACCGTTTAAACCAAACTTTCTCGGTTCGGTTTGAAACCAAATAAACCGGACTATTTGGATTATAGGAATCTGCTTTAAAAGTTGTATCCGGCTCAAACAGACGATACAGATATCATTCTACACGGTAGGGGTACTGCACTGAATCTGAACTCGTTGCCAAACCCCTAAATTTTGAAAGTGAACTTTTGCCTACTTAGAATTTAAATTTTACCAATCCTGCAGCTCAAAACACTGTACAGCCCAACTAAAATTTTCCTATGGCAGCCCACCGCACCGCGCTCGAAAAATCGCTGGCCCACTCGTAAGATGGCTGGGCTTTGCTAATCCCTCTCTCAACTGGCCCTCTCTCCCTCTTCTTTCTCTCCCGACAAAACTTTTCTTCTTCCCCGTGCGCGCCATCGCCAGTCCGCCCCTGCGGCTCCGGAGAGTTTAGTCAGTCACAAACCAACTAGAAGGAAGAGTCAGCGTAACTCGGAGGACACAAGGTGAGTCTCTTCCGATCAAGTGTTGGTTCTTTCGCCCTAAACGCGGCCAGTCGATTGCGATTGCTGCCTCTCCCTTCTTGGATGAAGTTTTTAGCATGAAATTTTGCAAATTGGATGCATATTGTTTAATTCAAGTGTTTGTTGATGAAATTTTATTTTGCAGGTGCTTTTATCTGTTATCAATTTAGGCTATCTTTGCACACCGATTTCCCAGGACTTGACAATGGTTAGTTTCTTCTTAACTGTCTGATGCCTTGAGTCTGTTTTACTTTTAATTATGAAATGAACTACCCTCGTTTTCTATTTCGTTAACTGTATTTAGGCGTGTCTTTTATAGTTGATTTTGAGAATAACAAATGCTCTGAAATGGAACTTTTCATCAGACTAAAAAGTTTAATAAACGTATCAGATACATTATCTATTTTTCTCTTTAGCAAATTATGCTAAAAGGAGCTCTCTTTTTGACTATTTTTTTGTATATACATACGCAGGCTAGTCTGACTGATTCTTTTTTGGCTGATCTCGAGGAACTTTCTGATAATGAAGGCTATCCTGTAAGTTGTTTTGTCAGGTTCTACATACTTTCTCCTATTTTTAATTTAAATAATAGTTAGTCATTTCATCAGAAATGGGCAGTGAGAATACATATCTTCTTAATTATTTGAAGAAAATGTACTTAACAGACGGTAATGATCATATATTGCCCCTTTAGGCCCACTTAAGTAAACCCCTGATAGATCAGACAGGGTTCTAGCCTTCTAGGTTGTGTCATAATCCTCTGATTATATATTAACACAGAGGATGGAAAATATAGTTTATCTAACAGAATTGTGATAGCCAACACATTGAAAATTTCATGCCTGATTCTGGGTATACAGTCCGATGCTTACTTTATAAGATCTCTGTGGTAATGTCTGTACTGTTGTTTGAAACCTCACTATTTGTATCTAACAGGAGGAAGAAAATGCCGAGCTGGCAGATGTGGAAAATGATGGTGATACTGACATGCAAGATCTTGAATCTCTGAATTATGATGATCTTGACAGTGTCTCCAAGTTGCAAAGGTCACAGAGATACAAAGACATAATGCAAGTAAGTCGGCATTATTAATTTGTTTTATGTTGTTCAGTTTGCTACCTGCTCTCACTTCGTTAAAGTCTGACTGATTTTTCCTTTTCTGTTCTTCCTTTTGTGTTGTTTAATTGCTAACTAAGGTTCTAACCTATTAAAAAGAAGATGTAGTTACTGGATGGCATATTGGCCTGGATTGTACCAGTTGGTTAGTTAATGCTCCACATTTGAGAAAAGAAAGCTGGAAACACCAAACCAATCATTTCTTCCCTTTATGTCATTAATATTTTCTTTGGAAACATGCCCATAGGCGTTATGTGGTTAACGTGGTTAATTAATACAGAAAGTCGAGGAAGCTCTTGAGAAAGGGGAGCGAACTGAGGGCACCTTCCTAGTAGAAGATGACCCGGAATACCAGCTCATTGTAAACTGCAATTCACTCTCAGTCGACATAGAGAATGAGATTGTAATCATTCACAACTTCATACGTGATAAATACCGCCTTAAATTCCCTGAGCTAGAGTCACTGGTGCATCACCCGATCGATTATGCACGTGTGGTCAAGAAGATCGGCAATGAGACTGATCTCACTCTTGTTGACCTAGAAGGCCTTCTCCCTTCTGCCGTCATCATGGTTGTCTCTGTAACTGCCTCAACCACCACCGGCAAACCCCTGCCCGAAGAAACCCTAGCAAAGACCATTGAGGCGTGTGACCGAGCACTAACCCTTGATTCAGCCAAGAAGAAGGTGCTAGAATTCGTTGAGAGCCGCATGGGCTACATTGCACCGAATCTCTCTGCTATCGTGGGGTCCGCGGTTGCGTCTAGACTGGTGGGGTCAGCTGGCGGTTTAACAGCCCTGGCCAAAATGCCGGCATGCAATGTGCAGCTGTTAGGGTTTAAGAGGAAGAACCTGGCGGGAATGTCAAAGGTAAGTGCATTGCACGTCGGGTTCTTGGAGCAGACAGAGATGTTTCAGAGTACACCAGAGCCTCTAAGGGCAAGAGTTGTGAGGGTTTTGGCAGCGAAATCGACACTTTCCGCGCGAATTGATTCGATAAGAGGGGATCCCACGGGAAAAGCCGGGAGGGATTTTAGAGAGGGGATTAGAAAGAAGGTTGAGAAGTGGCAGGAGCCACCGCCTGCAAAGCTGCCTAAGCCCCTCCCTGTTCCTGACTCTGAGCCAAAGAAGAAGCGTGGGGGTAGAAGGTTGAGGAAATTGAAAGAGAGGTTTGTTTCTTCCTTCATTCTTTTCTTTTGATACTGAGCAAATTGTGTTTTTCTTTTATTGTTATTGTATCATTTGTTGTTTTGTTTTTTATTTTTGTGGGATTTGCTGTGACAGGTATGCCATTACCGAGATGATGAAGCAAAAGAACAGAATGCCTTTTGGGAAGCAGGAAGAGACTTCCTTGGGTCAGTACATATTGTGATGATGAGTGTGGCTTGGTTCTTGAATTAAGTGTTATAACTTTCAAGGCTGAATAAACACATAAATTGCCCCTTGATTGTACCAAGTGAAATCATAGATTTGAACAATGCATCTGTATGAGAAAGTACAGATTTGAGCAATACACCTTCATAAAATCATCCAGAATGTGGCTATCTTCTGTATCTTTTATCCTGTTAGGTTGCTTCTACCATAAACTTGTGAATAACATATACCAAACAGTTGCATGAGTAGGAAATGTACATGTTGATTATCATTTCATATTTGCTTTATATTTTAGTGTTACTTAGAAAGGTCCGTTATCCTGGTTTTAACAATTCCTTTATACCAGGTGATGGCCTGGGTGAAGGTTTTGGTATGCTTGGTCAGGCTGGAAGTGGCAAATTACGCATCTCAGCTGCACAAAGCAAGCTCAAGCCTAAAGCTACAAAAAAGTATACCTTTCCTTCTTTATTTTTTTTTTTCATTCATTGTACCCTAAATTGATAGCACAGTGGCGGAGGGGAGTGCGGGGAATTGACCTTCATTCTTTATAGATAGATATATCAGTATAAATTTTTTATAATTTTTGTAGAAAATTAATAGATGCTCTCATAATTGACCCCAAACTATCCACAAAAGGCTTTACTATTGAGCCCCATAGTAGTAAAAATGATGTAATTAAGCTGCGATTATGGTATGTAATATAGGTACTTCCAACATTGATCTCCATAGAAAATCTTTTTGCCCCCACCATAGATTAGATTAGGGCAAAGTTAGTTCCATTTCCTCTGATATTTTAAACTAATATTCCCTTCGTTAAATAACACTATCGAAATATTAGGTTCAAGGAGAGGAGCTTTGGAAGCAGCGGTGCCACATCTGGTCTCACGTCCAGTCTGGCTTTTACACCTGTGCAAGTAAGCTCATTTGTTCTATTTTTTTCCTTTCTCAATTAGCTTCCTCACAAAACTTGTATGTGTGCAAGCATGTCACATTAGTATATATTTTTTTTTTCTGTGTTCCCCAATGAATTCATTTGTTAATTGGCCAATTCTTGGTTCAGATAATTTCTCGTTAGCACACTGAAAGAAATTTGCCACATGTTCTTGTGTATATGTTCTCAAATTGACCTAACAAATTGGTGAAAAAGTTCATGTGTGGAATGACAGATGAAATTTACTTTTGCGTTCTACATGTAGGGTCATTTAAAAAATAAAATAAAAGAAACTAGTCTTTCTTTTTTCTGGTAACTTGCATTTTCTAAAGTAGCCTAATTTTCTCATCAGTTGATCAGAAACTAACCTGGCAACTTGTTGAACAGTTCTTGTCCATTTGAGAAACCAGAAAAGATGGAACTTCTCTTGTGTTTTTCTATAATCCAGCTATTGGATTTCCCCAAGTTAATGCAACCTAGAAAGAACATTTAGGACCTAGTTTCTTGCAATCTCCTATTATACAAATATAGGAAATATAGCATCTAAATTATTTTGGTCATACAATTAGTTTAACTATATCATGAACAGGAAGTTTGAGTTTCTACTTTCTATATAATGAGACTATACAAATATAAATAGATCTATAATGTGTCCAACTGATATAATCTCAATTATTGTAAAAACAATTTCTCTTTTTGATGCTTTTTTAATTCAATAAATTATGTCTTTTCAGGGTATAGAACTTACGAATCCACAGGCACATGGTAGTAGTCTACTTGGCAGTGGGACCCAGAGCACTTATTTCTCTGAGACGGGAACATTTTCAAAAATCAAAAGGACCTAAACTTTTGTGGAATAGAAATGGTGATATAACTGGATTAGCTATTTAGAGACTTTTGTGTAACTCCTAAAGCTCGATAGCCTTTAGTCGGTGAGTTAAAATGATTTAGTGGTTGAAGACCTATCTTAATTGTAACTAGATAATGCATCTTGTCACAAGTATTTTTCAACTGTTCGTTTAGTGGTGAAATTGTTTACTGTTGTTCTGTACACTTTATACCAATTGGATTTTGTGCAATTGTTTAGTCAATTGGACTAATTGTTGTTCAATAAGGAAGAATTGAGGGGTTAGGGATTTTGAACGTTGAGGTGCAAACAAACGCAGTCTTGATCAATAAAGCTCCTCCTAGTCACTGGTACCATATATGATCCATATTGTTATAATAGACCAAACCAAATCCGGTTTTTCATCAGTAAAATAGGTGCATTCTGTGACATTTCAATAACATAAAATAGGTACACAATTAATCTCAAGATAAATTTATTTGACTTAATTTAAAGTTATATTGATAAAATTGTCTTAATTAAACCAAAATAGTTGTCAATAAATTTCAATCGATAAAAATAACTCACTCCAAGTAAGAATGGAGAGAATAATTGCAAACATAAATGAAGAGAACGTGTTGAAGTCCCTTTTGTTATTTTCTTCTTCTTATTTTGTTTTCACGAGAAAATTTTACTCAAGTGACACTTTAGATTAAGAGATGGGCTTTTGTATACCAATAATATTTTCGACGGTTCATATTGAAGAAATCAGACAATCATATTTGTTTAAATCTATTGTTAAGATTGTAAAATTCATTTCTGTGTAATCTTTAAAAGGATTCTGTTTTTATAAAATTCTCAAAAGCCAAACAGCTGATTGAAAATTATTTGATCTAAAGATTCCGGACCGTTCAAAAGTATTGATTTTCTATCTATCTAAATAATAGTAAAAAATCTTAAAAAATAAGATTTAATCATTGAGTATATTTTCATATGGAGATCATATTGAGCAGTTCATATTGACTGTTTAGACTTTTAGAACAGAGATATAAATTTATAGTACGGACCAATGTGCGCTATGCATGGTACCGTGGCCTCACTCATCATTCGCATAATATTTGAAAAGATTCTATTTTAAGAAAACGTGATTTTGTTGAGATATTTTTGGTACTTATGAAACGTGATTTTGTTCTGCTAGTACAACATCTCACTGGTTGACAATTAAATGATCTTTGGTGAATCAGAAAACCACTAGATACTAAGCATTACCATTCCTCTGAGTGTTAGCACAACCTACGAAAACCACTAGATACGGACTGGACTTAATGGGCTGAATTTGGGCCTATAAAACCCAACAAAACCAACCGCAACAGGAACGATCTGGACTTTATTTTTATTTTTTTTCAAATTTCATTTGTATGTATTTTTTTACTTTTCCAGGTATAGACCTGACAAATCCACACCGACAAATTTTTTTTTTTTTTTTCAGAAATGCAAAGACAAAAATTTTGGTAATTAAATAGAGAATGGTTGATTTAATTACAGCCTTTGTGCGAACTTCATAGAATCAATTTTTGATCCAGTGGTAAAGGCTTGAAATCCGAATAAAACATCATTTGTGGATATTAAATAATTGAGTTGCTTGACTTTTTATCTTTACTCATTTTTTTTTTAATTGGCGATTCTTACAAATTTGGTCAAGTTATTTGGGTATTGGTGGAATTCTGCTTCGGGACTTTATGTTAGCCTTAAAAATAGCTTTCTTTGAGTAGATTGCTAACGGGTGAAACCTCCTTGTCTTGTCATTCTCTCTCCTTATTGGGTAAAAGTTTATTTCAAGGGGAACTTGTTGCTGTCATACAGGCTCTGATTGGCATTTTAGGTGAATTGAGTAATGTTTTTTAACAGGGAAAGCTGTCACACATTGGTCTCGGTTTTTTTACAGAGAGCTTCAAATTTCTAAAAAATACATTTGAGGAAAATAGATGTTAAGATTAACAAAAACTATAATTTAAAAAATAATGAAACAGAACAGATATCTGAGTGGATCCTCAAATGTAGGAAAAAAAAATGTGTTCTGCCTTAGGTACAAATGGTTGACCTAGGAGTTGCAAACATAACATGGTAGATAATTAATTATTCCTCATGAGAATCATGCTCTAGCAATTAACTAATAAATTGATTTAGTTAGCAAAGATGGATAGATGGATATATAGGATTAAATATAGAACAAGGACCTTCTGACTTTGTCCAAATCACGTATTTTGACTCTTATGGACTTGTTTATGGGACAAGGCTTATAGAGATTGTGGATTAAGAATTTAAACTCCACTAAGAAGCATGTGTTCGGTGAGATGTGAGATGACCGGATTAAGAATCAACACTTAATTTGAATAAAATATATGGTGTAGCGTGTAAAGACTAATATATCCCTCATATGTTGTCATGTAATTTAATGTGAATAACAAGAAAGTTATTTACATTACAACTTATTTTAAATATAATTTTATTCGATTTTACTAAAAGTGAATGTTAATTAAGCAAATAAGATTAAAAATTAAAAAAAAACATCAAGGGCTTTAGGTAGTATAAAATAAAGGAACTTACATTACAGTAGACTACATCGATCGTAACTCTTTTATTCCAACAATAATGGATTTTGTGTTCTTCTACAAAATTGTGAGAAAAACAATGTGAAAAAGAAAAATAAAAAAGTATACCATGAAGTGGGGTCTGCATAACCAGGGGCGGATTCAGGATTTTCATCAAAGAAGGCAAAAAAATATCGAATTGGATTTAAATAGCTAATTGGATTTAAATCCATTAATTAATTGAGTACTCGATATAAATTAAACAAATTTATTTCAATTTTAATTCTAAATTTAACCCGAGTTATAAATCAAATATTCAGAGGAAATAAAAATATTTTGGAGAAGCAAAATCAATCTGAACCAATAAATTTCCATAAAACTCAAAATTCAAATAAGCAGCTGCCCTATCCGCTCTGCGCATAACAGTATACCCCCAGCCATCCAATCATCATCATTATACTATTTGCTATATTTTATTGTTTCATGCTTTGCATGCCCGATAAACAATCCCTCCAAGGGAATCATGAACATGTTATGCAAATTATTTTTAAATGCCGAGCAGTACGTGGCCAGTGCGCTGAGTGCGTATCCTCTGAGATATCTCAACTTTTGCGTGACCGACGTGTCCGGTGCCTATTTGGATAGCGTGGGGGCCAGTATTATCTTTGCTTCGAGATGCGTGTAGAACTTATTTGAATGGTTGCGATTTTCCATAAAGTCACGCAAAGTTTGAGATATCTCAGAGGATGCGAATTTCAGTGCGCTTCCTACCTTCTAGCTGAATTCACATAGAACCAAGAAGGATCGAAAAATAAAATTATAATTCTCAACAGCGATTTCTGTATCTTTATTTTATTTTATTTTTATGTATTTATTAAAGTTCAAATGGTATTTTTTTTTAAAAATAAGATGGAGGTGAAGTCTTTATATCTCATACTTTTGTTATTACAACAAAGATTTTTCTTCATTCGAATTTAGAATTCATGATCTCTCACATTAGAGAACCATATGTCTTTGTCATTATACTAAATACTAGTTTTTAAAGTTCAAAATAGTTATATATAGAGAGAGAGATTGGCTAGGCTCAAAATGTCATGGAACAAACGATTCAGTTCTCCAATTTTCAAAGTTCAAATAACAAATCCAAACTGTTAGATATTTAATCTATATTAAAATGTACTTGGAGACCAAATTTCATATTTTTTGAATTTTTTTACTATTTATTAAGCTGGTTTAAAAATTGTTGTTTTTATTAAATTTCTGCAACATTGAAAAACAGCAGTTTTCAAACCAGCTTAATAAATAGTAAAAAAATTCCAAAAAAATGTAAAATTTGGTTTCAAGCACATTTTAATATAGATTGAATATCTAACGGTTTGAATTTGTTGTTTGAACTTTGAAAATTGAAGAACCGAATCATTTGTTCCATAGCCACAGAAAAAATATTTTTAGCTTAGTCAATCTCTCTCTCTCTATATATATATATTATTTGACCGTCTTTTGAGTATGTTAGGTGTGATGTGGTCAAATGATGATCAGAATTGGGAAATTAGGTACATATTAATTGCCGCTGATTTGATGCATACGTGAAACATAACTTATTAACTTTTTAAAAATAGTTCAATTGATGAAAATAATGTCACTGCAGAATTTCATATCTCAAGAAACAAACGGATCAATATGTAATTTAAATATTAAATCTTTATTTGCCGAAATAAATATTTTCATGACGATTTCCTCAACTCAAGATCAGATGCATATACAATAGAATGAAGTCTCGGCTAACAGCCTATCAGCTTTCTTCTTCTTCTTCTTCTTTTTTTTTTAATCAACCATTGATGTCTTTAAAAAAAAACCATAATAATTATGCAGCCATTTGGTATAACGAGTCGTCAGCATCTAGAACTCCACATGTTTTCATTTTGAAGGAGCTCCGTTCCTAATAAAATATTTGTTGGTCTGATTTGTCTTGTGCCATTGTAACATCAGCCTCATGGAATCCGGGATCAATTATTTAGGTGCTTGAGAGTTGAGACGCCTAGAACTGTAGATGTTAAGATTTCATTTTGTTTTTACCCCCTCTATTTTTTATTTTTACCCCAACTGTTAAAATTTTCTTCAACCAGGAATTTTTAGAGAATAGCAACAGTATATATATTTTAAATCAGAAATAATTTGTACCTAAACTAAATCAGAAATAGTTCTGAGCTCCAGACACAAATATTTAATTTTCTTGTCTGTTTTTTTTTATGTTTACTAATTAATTGAAATCTTGTGTTCATACAACACTTATAAATGCATGGATTCAGATTTTGAGCATAATTTGTAATAGTTTCCAAATAAAGGATATAATTGTTATTTTTGTGAAATAAATGTTCCAATTTGGTGTCGACACAAGGGTGTGAACGTAAGAAACTCATAGCATAAATTGCGCATATGCTAGCAACCAAATCAGGAATTCTCTCCTTATCCACAGTTCGTATGGCCCATGCCATGCAGCCATGCTTATCTGATTTGTGTATTTTTCTGACTTTAAATGCTTGATTTAACCAAGGAGCAACGACTATTCATCGGTTAAATTTTACGGATACAATAATTTCACGTTCCTTTTATTTATTTTTTAGATAAAAATGGATGTCAAAGAAACTATAATCCTTAGTTTTGATATGTCTTGAATGGTGACTTAGTACACACCATTCATTTTCATTTAACACGAGAGGGTTTAAATAACTCTATTTTTTCTTATCTCTGTCGTGTCTTTAATTTAAAAAAAAATTAATAACTCAAACTAAAACTTAAAAGTCAAAATAGAACTGTTAGATATGATCTATATTATTTTATCAATACACGTGTAAAAATTATGATATTTTAAGTTTATTGTGTTTGTCATCAAGAGCTTATAAAAATACAATGATATGAATAATTTTTAGACATTTATTTTTCAATTTATTGATTCACATAAAAATAAAATCAAAATATAATATTTTTTTATAAGCACGTAGTAAAAATCATATATATCACATCTCATAGTTTTATTTTAACTTAATAGTTTTATTTTGATTGTTATGTTTTAAATTTTAGTTATTAATATTAAAAAAAAAACATGGGAGCCACAAAAATGGTGGTATTAGTAATATCTAAATGAAAAATGGCAAACGGATTCAATTGGAGGATCAACTAAAGCAAATAAAAAAAATTCAAAATCAAAAGGATAATTTTTTTTTGAATCAAAGCCCGTAGGATCAAAAGCATAAAATGAAATAAATAGTAAGGGCAATGACGTACGGTTGGGTCAATTGGTCATATTTACTTGCTTTTCTTTTGGTGTGGATTGGACAGTTTTTATTAGACCTCCCAACAAATCGGACGGCCACACAGGCACACACGTCCAACGTGCTGTGCATCGCTCGAGAGAAAAAGAAAAGCATGACCAGCTTACTGCCCCAATTCGTATATAGCAATTTATCAAAGAAATGCTGTGTAGCGAGTTACTAGTTTGAGGTCTTCTAAGCACAATCACAAGGTTTTCGAATACTAATATCTGTATAAGTTTTTAGCCCATTTCTGAAAATCACGAAGTTTTTATTTGTTTTGCAAAAGCTACAATATAAAAATATATTATTTGTTTTAGAATAATGAACTATTTCATATCTATATTAGATCTCAATAACAAATTTTAATAATTACCGAATTCTCGAGTCATTAACTTGTTACTATAAATATAAAAAAAAAACATCAGATGCAACATGTTTGATTACAAAATTTCAAGTGAAATGCTTGATTGGTCCTTAACCTTGTCTCCCGTAGGATGGGAGTGGGTCGTGTCTGATGCACATCGAATTTCACATCAAATCTAAATCAATCTAATGTATGTTTGAAATTGTTCAATTCGTTTGAAGATTTGGGTGTGCTTGATATATACAAATATTGAAGCCGCGAAATAATATGCACAAATTATGAAGCGAATTAGACGGTTTCGAACGGATATCAGACAAATTTGAATCGGTCTGATGCCCATCGAACATGTCCCGCTTCTGGCTCCAATAACCCCTCCCCAATGTATTATTTTGATTACTTTTTAGTAGTTAATATATCACTTCTCCTAAATCATTGAATCAAGATGTGATACTTCCTCACGCATAATAAATTAAATCTCCAATCGATATAATGAAATTGAGTTGTTGTCTATTACAAGAAAATACATTTTAGAATAATTAGCTTTTAAAATAATTTGTCGCGGAACATGAGATGAATTATTCTCTGTATTTAATTCATGTTTTCTTTTGCCCAATAAAATTCCTCCCCTTTGTTCTAACTTCTAAGGCTTGGTTTGGTAGGAAATAAAGTAGGATGAGTGGATGACACATGACAGTTAGGTGGTTGTTTGTTCGTATATGGCGTTGTATGGTTTCAGACCGTTCGATCGCTTTAATGTTGATGTTGTGCGGCAGAGATGAAGACTCATACAATACAAGCGTTTTACATCCTTTTATGTTTTGGAGTTGCATATTCATGATTTCAAAGTGTAACGTATTACTTTTGGTCATAGCATGTTTTTTTTTGAGAAAGTCATAGCATGTTAAAATCACTACTGATGCATTATTAAAACATTCAGTAAGATCTTTTGTGGCTCAAGTTGTATGATCCGCAAGTTAGGACTACTCTGAATATTATTGTTGATTAAAATGTTTTTAACAATATGAACAACTCAGGATGAGTCTTAACTCTTAAATATTTTTTTTCGAACTATTGTTAGCAAGTATCACTTTTTTTTACAAAACAAAACAACTAAATTATTCATATCCAAACAACCAGTCCTTTGAGCATGATAGCTAGAAATACTTTTAGAACATAGCAAAATTAATTAAAATTTTCTGACTCTCCAAAGTAAGAACAATATTGCATTAGTGTAGTTGTTTTTAATGTACTTTCACAGTATTATTTTGTACATAATAATGATAAAGCATTTGTCTAATATCATCAAATGAAAATTTGTAATGCATAATTATTGTAATCATTCATTATTATTTTATGAAAACATCGTAAATATTTTTAGTAAATATTATTAGGAAATTTGATGTATGATTATAATTATTTTTTAGAAAATCACTGTGAGATCACCATACTACTGGAAATAAATTTTTAGATTCTAAAAAAGCAATACTAAAATATATGACTTATTTATTTGACAATTTGTTTTATTTAGGTTGTAAAACACCTCATTTATTTACTATATATTTACATAATTATTATTTTCATGACTTTGTAATAAATCAGTACAATAGTTCATTCATAATTTATTACACATGTATGAACTTATTGTATACACTCAGGATACGCTTAAACTCTGTTAAGCCTCAAAGGATCCGACGACCCTGTGCCAAAGTAAATATTTATCCAGGAACACCAAACAAAAGCCCTCTGTTTTAACTTGATTTACTAATTTGCCATTCCAACTATCCCTCTATAATAGACCAGTACCTCTCTTTTCTCGGGTACAGAGCGATCGCTTGAGAGGATATACTTTCTGACTCGCCATTACTGAAGAGTGAAGAGAAGCAGAGAGAGAGAGAGAGAGAGAGATTTCGGGTAATTAAAGCTATGGCGGCTCGCAGGGCTGTTTCATCTCTACTATCTCGGTGCCTCTATGCCTCTCCCAAAACTCTCAGCCCTTCTCTCCTGCCTAAAGGTTCACCAAAAGATGTTATTTTCTCTCCTTTGATTTTTTTTTCTAAAATTCTCAGCCCTTCTCTCTGCCTAAAGGTTCAGAAAAAACTGTTATTTTCTCTCTTTTGAATTTTCATTTTGGGTTATTTTTGAGGAATTCTTACTTGGTATTGGTTTTTTGGAGTGTTTGGTGAAGGATAAAAAACGAATTACCTGATAAAGGTTGATCACTTTACTGGAGCATTTTTTTTCCTTGCCTTTCATCCTTTACCTGTCAATTTTTGGCAGAGTTGGTGCTTGATGATGATGCTTTTTTTTTTTTTTTTTTTTTCTAATATCTGTGCCTTTTAGCTAATTGGAATAGGTGATCGATCTATTATGTTTTGAAGAAGTTGATTTATGTTAGAACTTATATTCGTTTTTCTTTTGGCATCAAGCTATGGAAATTATATATACAAATTTATTAGATTTGATAACATATCGATTTCATTGAGGGAGAAGGGAAAATCAGGCCTAAATTAATGTAAAAGAAAATCTGATTGTTTTATTCTTTCCAAACCCTCTTGCAGAAAGAGCACATGGATCTGCTGCAGGGATCTTACAAAGATTCAGTACCGCGGCAGTCGTAGAAGATCCCATCGCGCCATCAGTTCCAGTCAATCACACAGAACTTCTTATCAATGGACAATTTGTGGGTGCAGCTTCAGGTGAAATTATTTGATCCAGCTTTACATGAAACAGAAAAAATAAATAAAAATAACCAATTGGTGCAAAGAGTCAGATCAGGAATGCATTTTGTTCCAATTCCAATGTTACATTGGTAGGCTGAATTTTGAAATAATGAAATATAAGATAATTAATGTATTCTAACATCTATAAGTCTATTAATCTGAAGTTGACTTGGGTTGTACTGCCAATCCACTTTATATTTTAGGTGCGGTTTTTGTGTAGCATAACTGCATAAAGGAAGTCTAAATTATTATTCTTGGGAACAATATGTAGATGTCAACCAGATATTTTTAATGACTTGGTCATTTGAGAACATATTTACAAGGAGATGTACCAATAAATTTATTTTCACATGCCACTGTAAGGCATCAATGTAGTTTGCATACCTGAAAAGTGAACTCTGATTTAAGGTATCATATGAAAAATTTCACCTGGGAACTAATAGCAGAACTTTACTTCCTAGGACTATCATTATAAAGCGAAAGGAAGGAAATAGTTTCAATATCCTTTGAAGAAAATGTGGAACAAAAATAAAGTTACTTTTACTTTTTGTAGGGGTTTACATAGTTTTTACTTTGTTTTTTTTTGCGGATTTTTGTCCATGATATTTCTCATTTTTTAGAGCTCCTGGATTTTATTAGTTGCATAATCAAAAGAGACCCCAGATTTTATATCATATTAATTTTTCTTGGTTTCACTAGGCAAGACGTTCCCAACCCTGGACCCACGCACAGGGGAGGTGATTGCACATGTGGCCGAAGGAGATGTAGAGGATATTAACCGTGCCGTCAATGCTGCTCGCAAGGCGTTCGATGAAGGACCATGGCCTAGGATGACTGCCTATGTAGGAATTCTCTCTTCTTGAATTTAACCTTGGTTTTTATTTTTATGAGATATTTGCAACTGAGACCAAATATGTCTCATATTTGCCTTGAGATACTACAATTTCTTATTTTGGGGCAATTACAAATATTATCCAGTGCTAAAATCTGGCCTTGTGGAACATGACCAAATGGCCTATGACTTTTTCAAAAACCTCAAGCTAATTGCTTCTTTACTAATTCAGGCAAAATTTGTATGAATTGTTTTTTTGGTTGAGGCATAAGGAAAATAGCTCCGAAGGTTGATATTAAAAAAAATGAATCATCCAATACAACATACGATTTTTATCATGTTCTTATTCCTGGTTTGTTGTTCGCTACAAATACGAGAAACATTCCCTTTTTACTTAAAATACTTGATTGACTGTCCACAAAATGTTTACCTAAATTGTACTGAAGATTGCTGAATAGAATTATAATTTGCTATTGGGCTGCAGGAGAGATCACGTATCTTGTTGAGGTTTGCTGATTTGATTGACAAGCACAATGATGAGCTGGCAGCACTAGAGACGTGGGATAATGGAAAGCCTTATGAACAGGCAGCAGGGATAGAGGTCCCAATGGTCTCACGCATCATGCGTTACTATGCTGGTAGGTTACATTGTTATTTTGCTTTCGACTTGCTGTCTTATTTTACCTGTAGTGTAACTCAAAATGCCCTTTTGGTTAATTTGCACCACACTGTTCAAGTCGTGCGAGTTAACAAATATGTAACTTCAATAAATGCGTTTTAGTCATTTCTTCTTTGACTTGACAATGTTTTAACAGTCCATGTAAGATTTAAAAGGTTTGAGAAATGCTGTATATGTTAGCTACTGAATTATTGGGTGTTAATTTCAGAATCAGCATTAGGGTGCCTTGGCAAAAGAACCAATAATATTATGGTTTTACTTTACAAAATAAACAAATTAATTGTTGTTTCATGAAATTTGGCAAATTCATTCAGGATGGACCGACAAGATACATGGGCTAATTGTCCCAGCAGACGGGCCTCACCATGTGCAGGTTCTGCATGAGCCAATTGGTGTGGCGGGTCAGATCATCCCTTGGAACTTCCCTCTCCTCATGTTTGCCTGGAAGGTGGGGCCTGCACTGGCTTGTGGCAACACCATTGTGCTCAAATCTGCTGAGCAGACTCCTCTCACTGCTCTTTATGCAGCCAAGCTGTTGCATGAGGTGGGTAACTAATTCAGCCTTCATTGTTTAAATTCTGTGCAAGTCTACAGCCTTTTCTGAAATTTTGAACGGTTTCAGGCTGGGCTACCAGATGGTGTGCTGAATGTGGTGTCAGGTTTTGGCCCGACTGCTGGTGCTGCCCTTGCTAGTCACATGGATGTTGATAAGGTACATTTGTAAAATTTCTTTTGTGGAGTTATGCAATTGCCCGCAATTTGTATAGTTTCTGACTTGAATACGTATGATTATTGAAGACACATGCTCAATTGAAAATGTATTACCTTGTTGGGGTCGCTAAGTTATGCGATTTTTGAGGGCTTATGGGTTCATTAAATCGGGATATAGAACTTACAACAAAAAGGTGCTACTAAATCCACCAAATGGATAATGGAATGTTCTATCTATTGCTCATTTCTTATTCAATTTTTTTTCTTTTTCATAAAAAAAATATCAGATTGCTTTCACTGGGTCAACGAACACAGGCAAAATCATACAAGAATTGGCAGCAAGAAGCAACCTAAAGTCGGTGACGCTAGAGCTGGGAGGCAAATCTCCTTTTATAATCATGGATGATGCCAATGTTGATCATGCTGTTGAGCTTGCTCACTTTGCTCTTTTCTTTAATCAGGTAAAAACAATTGAACCTCCTCCCTCTCTTCCCCCCCACACCTCAAAAAAAAAAAAAAAAAAGAATGGGAAAATTATAGTAGTTGAAGAAGAAAAAAGAGAGTTTCAATTCAATTTCATTTTCTATTTCAGGGCCAATGCTGTTGTGCTGGGTCCCGCACATTTGTTCATGAGAGTGTGTATGACGAATTTGTGGAGAAATCTAAAGCACGTGCCTTGAAACGTGTTGTTGGCGACCCATTCAAGAAGGGTGTAGAACAAGGCCCCCAGGTTTTGTTTGTTTAAAAATCTTCTGAAGTTATTTTACTTGAGAGTTTGTCACAATTGTTCCTCCGTCACTAACTATTTGTTGTATTAGAAACACAAGGAGGTGCTATATTCTGATACAAGTTCTTCATTTCTATGTTTTTCATTTGTAAACTCTAATTTGACCCATGTGTGCTAGAACCCTGCAATTAGGACCCCATTTGTTATTGCAGATTCAATGTTGCCTGAATTCAATTGCACAAAGAACTGAACCTGGACAATTTTTAACCAAGAAAATTTATGTACCAGATTGATGGTGAGCAGTTCAACAAGATTTTACGGTACATCAGGTCAGGCATCGATTCTGGTGCCACACTTGTGGCAGGAGGAGAGAGAGTAGGTAGCAAGGGCTTCTACATCCAGCCAACCATCTTTTCTGATGTCAAGGTAATTTGTCTTTATCAGTTCTATTTCTTTTGCCCTTACAAAGCAGTTAATATATAAGTAGTTATTTTGTTAACTTTTTGTTTCTTTTCTGCACAGGACAACATGACCATAGCACAAGAGGAGATCTTTGGCCCTGTTCAGTCCATTCTCAAGTTCAAGTGAGTCTGATGACTATATATATTGAATATTTTATATAAATGGATAAACCCATCTTGGACTAACTATTGCATGCATTGCTCTTGAAATATGCTATTCGGTGCCACCAAACTGTAAAGGGCTTAAGTTTGATGCTCAAAAACAACCAAGGATTAGGGTTAAGAGCTTTTAGTTATTATTATTATTCATTTTTTTTAGCTTTTCATGCACTATTTATTACTTTAGATAGCTATCTGGCCGAACCCATAGCCCAAAAGCCTAAAACAGTCCCCAAACAAACTTTTTTTTTTTTTTGATAGAAACTTCTCTCACTGCAAATCTCTCTTCTTATTTCCACAACAACAGGGATCTGAACGAGGTGATAAAGAGGGCGAATGATAGCCAGTTCGGGCTAGCTGCTGGTGTATTCACAAACAACCTTAACACAGCAAACACGCTGATGCGTGCACTGCGTGTGGGTACAGTGTGGATCAATTGCTTCGACATATTCGATGCAGCGATCCCATTTGGTGGTTACAAGATGAGTGGTGTTGGCAGAGAGAAGGGCATTGACAGCCTTAAAAACTACCTCCAGGTCAAGGCCGTCGTCTCTCCTTTGAGGAGCCCGGCATGGTTGTAAAAAGAAGTAGAAAAAGTACCGTGATGTTAAATTTATGCTCTGGCTGTGTAATAATCTGGTGCTTTATGGTAGTTTGTCTAGCAGCTTGAGAGTTGAGACCTGTTGCGGACTGTTTAAGAAAGAGCTTTTGTTTTTTCTGTAGTTGTTTCGGTGCCATTAAATTCTGGCGCCAGTAATAATACTTAATTGGTGCTTATATTGAATTGAAATGGTTGGTGCTTATTAGGGTTGCAAATAGAAAAAACAAAGAATAATTGGCAGTTATATTTTCAAAAGCAAAGAATAATTACAACTAAGTTATCAAATTGTAAATTTAATGTACATATATTTAACAAACCTCGTGAAGTTATCCAAAATCAAGTTTTAAAATAGTATATCATACATAGTATGAAACAAATTGGGTCCAACTAAAAATATATTTGTTCATTAATTTAAAAGCTGCCAGTTATTCAAAAATATCACAAATGCATGCTACACACAACATCTTGCAAAATATGTGGTCTATATTAATAGCCCTAAAAATTAATTCTGTACCACGATGTTAATTTCTTTTTTATAATTGCTGACAGTAAAAAATGAATGGGCTGGATTGGGTCTAATTTGGGCTTCAAATCAATTGCGAGTTAGAATGTATTTTCTAAAAAATATGAAAATTCATTGTGAAATTATCACCATATTCTGGTGGCAGTCGGAGATCAGCCGATCTCATCTCTTTGAAACGTAATTCAAATTTGCATAAAGCACTTGTACCATATTTTGAGTTACTATTTGAAATAGGGGACTACATGCTAGCATCTGGTACCACAATTGAAGTAATTGATACAAAACCAGGCTTCTACCCTAGATAATAGTCGATCAGATTTTAAGTCTATTTTCGGCCATAAAAGTATAATAGCTGTCTCGTTGCATGCTTATCATTTCTGGCCTGGATTCAGCAATCACATATTCGTCACATAACATAATAGCTGTTGATTTGCATATGTAGACTCGGCCGAACCAACTCTACAAACTTAGACATACTATCATTTCTTTTCATAAAATTCTCCTTGTCCAGGGATTTATTAATATTAATAGACATGATCCATTACAATATTTTAGCAATACACTAATTAATTGTACCGATCATGCTTCACAGCAATTTTATTTCAGAAAAACATAATTAAGACCGATAAATCTCAAATGTACTAATTAACGCCACTGATACACTAATTCTAATGAACCATTAAGGATGCCACTGCAACATTCAGTGCCCCTCGCTGGGTGCACTCGTGCCTGGTCCCACGATTGCTCCTATGGTTGCTCCCACGTTTACAGTGCCAGCTGGGGAAGGTGCATTTCCTATTGCTGCGCCTGCGGTTGCACCTAAGCTCACACCAACTGAGCCAGGGGGGTGGTGCATGTCCGATACCAGCGGTTACGCCAGCACCTACACCAGCAAGGCCTGGGGCTGCAGTGTTTGCACCGATTGAGACTCCAGCAGTGAACAACATTCTTGCTAGTTCCTTTCTCGCATTCTCTCCATTAGCAGAGAGAGTTCTTGCGGTTGCGGCACACACAAGAGCACCAAGGATAGCAAACAAGAATAGCTTGGAGGCCATGTTGTCTTGCCCAAAATATGTAGTACATATTTGGGTGCTAATTAGGTTCTTATTCACTTGTTGTGCGCTGTAGAGATAGTGCTGGGCTTCTCAAATTGGAAAGGTAAATTGGGGTAATTGATGAACTGCCAGTGTGGTAGGAGGTACAATTGATAGCAATAGTAAATAGTGAAGAGAATTAACTTTGTTGGGGTACATGTATAATTAATTTTGGATAATGTTTTTATTAATTTAAGAAGCGGTTGGAATGGGAGAGAGTAAAAAGTAACTCATCAGCAATGGAAGAGCCAAGTAATTCTGATCCTTGATGATTGAATACTGGTAAGACTATTTGGTAGAAAAATTAACCAAAGTAAATTTTACTAATATTCTTGAGTTAATCCTTGATCCTGGCTAGTCATGTACACTCTGTGCATTATTGTAAGCTTACCAGCAAACAAAAAATAGTCATATACCGTGTTAACTCAAAAGCAGAAAAGCAAATAAAGCAAACATTTACATGATAACTGATTACAAGATATATTTGCATGATGGTCGTGAGAGGCTAATGATATTCGTAAGAGGGCACTTTAATTGTACTCTAATGATGCTGGTTAGATCAGCTAACAATAATTACTCAGAAACCAACTATATTATTTATTTATTTTATTTTATTTTGTATATAAAAATCAATTATAATACATGGAAAGATATAATGGAATCAGGGGCAGAGTCAGACTTTCAGACTATGAGAGTCAAATGTGAATGGAGTCAATTTCACACTATCCATAATATTTTATTCTAAACTATATTAAAAATAAGGTATAAATACAAAAAAAATTGAAAATGAATGGGGTCAATTGACCACATTCATATAAGGTGGATTCGCCTCTGAATGGAATAGTGCCAACGATGAAAAACTTCTGATTTCATAAATATTATGTGCTTTAATTGAGTGTGGCTATGGTACCATGCATAGGGCTGATTAATCCGTACTATGAATCAATAACTTTATTTTCAAAGTCCAAACAGTCGATTTGAACCATTCAAAATAATCTTCATATGAAAATATACTTGTAAATCAAAATTTACGATTTGTTTACTGTTTTTTCAGATAGGTAGAAAATCACTTATCTAAAAATTCTAGACCATTCAAAAGTAATAATTTTCTATCTATCCAAAAAAATAGTAAAAATGTTCTAAAAAATGTAAAATTTAGTCTGCAAATAAATTTCATGTGTGGAGATCATGTTGAACGGTTCAGATCAACTAGTTGAAAACCAAGATATTGATCCACTAAATAGGCCAATTTGCGCTATGCATGGGGGGGGGGGGGGGGGGGGGCATTAGAGTGGGAAATATTTGTAACGGGCTATGTTTGTCTCAGCGGTGTATCAGTTTTTCTTTAATTATGCTTTGAAGATATATGATTGGAGCTTTCCTTAATATTTTCTTCCTGAAGTTTAAAAAAAAGGAAGGAGATCAACATTAGTAATAAGATACAAAAGCCACTAGCCTTCAAAAATAAAATAAAAATAATAATAAGATACAGAAGTATTTTAACCCATATTACATGTTTAACATCCATTCACGGATTCACCAAAGAAAAGTCAACAATTACAGGAAAGCACAAAAAAGGACTTTCTATAGTTGAAGTATCATAATTATTTTCTAGGAAAAGTCTTATGGGGTCAATCTTTAGTAGTAATAAGGAATTAAATGGAGATTATCTTTTAGGCTAATAAGCTGGATGAATGCATACTGTCATCAGGCCAACAGCCAACAACATATGTTTGATTGAAGTAAAACAGTACAATGGGATGATTGCAATGCTTGATTTATTGATTTACAATTTGCTCAAGGATGTAACTGCCGACAATGCAGCAGACTCTCTGTTTTGATTTTATTGAGAAATTATGTAATCCAAACTGAACCATCCATAATCTAATCAATATAACTTGTGGGTGGATAGAGAGAATTCAGATCCAGTGCAATACCTGACTATGTAGAATGAGTTCTGACTGTTTTAATCTGGCACTAATATCAAAAGGCCTCCTATATTTCAAATAGGTACAAATTGATTTTGACCCGATTAATGGCACCAAACATAAAGGTGGCTTATATAGGTACCAAATTGATTTTGACCCGATTAATGGCACCAAACATAAAAATGGCTAAGCCACTTTTATAATTTGAATTTTAGTTATTTATATTGAAATTTAAATAAATTTTATTTTTTCGGAACTTTCTATATAGTCTAACCTCCCTCAATAATAATCAAATGTTTACTTGTAGTCTAGTGGTTTGAGCTCTATTTTGTAGTTGAGAGGTGTTGAGTTCAAATCCCACTCACCATGAGAGTGAGTTATAGCTTAGGTGTTTCTGGAGGAGTTAGGTGGCAGTATTGCTGGAGGAGTTGAAGGCTTTTCACAATAATAGAAGAGCCAGGGAAGGATTTAATCATAGGATGAAGGATTTAATCATAGGATAAAGGTAAGATAGAAGAGCAATAAATTTTCAGTAGAAAACAGAGCTATAGATTCAGGTAAAGGCAATAAATTTTGTATACGTAAAATTAAGATGGAGGTTTGAGAGGTCTGAGAGGTGCTCCGCTGCAGCATGTGATTCCTCTTTTTGACATTTCCACAAACAGTTAGCGGGCATGCGTGAGCTTATCTCAGACTGAGAGAGATGCATCCCTTTCCGGAGCTCACATTTTTGCTCAAAACTCGCTTGCCGGAGCAGTGTAGATCGAATCCATGGAAAAATGTTTTGCCAGTGAACAAGGTTGTCACTGACCCTCTGTACTGCTAAAATGGAGAAGATACTCTCATATGTTTAAAATTGGATGGTTTTGCAAAGGTTTTTCCTCCTTGTACCTTTTAAAAATTGTAGTCTCTTCTGGCAATTGGTAATATTGCTGTATTTGCATTCATATGTATAGAAACGGAGGAGAAATAAGAAAACAAATGGTGAAATATTTCTCCGTGAGTGATCCGTAAAGAAACATAAATAGATCGCTCAATTGAAGGGGTGATATGCTAAATTAAAGGATGAGAAACAAGGAAACAAACGGAGAAATATATCTTTATAGGCGGAGTCTACTCAATTTTAATTGTAACTTATGGTATAGCACTATGTGTGTCAGCCGGCAGCTATGTTATTAACTAAATTTAGACTTTTACACGTAAAATAGGTGTATTTAATAAAAAATAGACATATTATTTTATTGGACAGTTAATGTTAAATTTGAAATTTCATCTTTTAATCATAGCCGTTGACGGATCAGAACATCTATGTGCTTAATATAAGAATAGAGATAGAGATATGATCAACATTGCATTTTTTTTTCAAGATAAGTAACATTTATGTACTATTCGTTAGATAACTAAAAAGTAAGACGTATATATCATTTCTATTTTATAATTCAACACAATTCTATACATTCTTTTAGGTTCTAATGAAAAAATAGAAATCAAAATGGTTATAAAAAATTAATAATGAAATCATGCTGGTGGAAAAATGAGGCAAGTTTAAAAAAGGAATTGGATTTTGTCCAAATAGTTTTGAATAAAATCTCATCCAATGTTAAATCTAACAGTCTGATTTCTATTAAGATTCGTGAAAACATTTTTAAAACTTAATAAATTTAAATAATTCCGTAAATCTAAACCTTTGATACAAATTTTAAATCAAATCAGACAATTTAAGATTGATTTTGGATGAAATTTTGTTTAAAGTCCTCTGGACAAAAACTTCACCCTTAAAAAAGAGAGAGGACATAATCATCTAATTCATCGGTCAAACCTACCGTTTGATTAAATGGATTACTCCACCCTTAAAAAAAAGGACATAATCACCTAATTGATCGGTCAAACCTACCGTTTAATTAAATAGATTTATTCTGAATTTTTTTATAACCGTAATTAAAAAATTGATTTTTAGGAAACTAACATGATTATTTTTTTTTTACAAAAACCATAAGAACCGAAATGCCATTTCGGTCCCGGGAATTTTTTTTTTTGAGACCGAAATGGCATTTTGATCCGGTTCCATTTTTGAATTTTCTGTGGTACTTCTTCACAAGTTTTCATATGAGCTGCCGCAAAAAATTCAAAAAGGAGACCGGACCGAAATGACATTTCGGTCCGGAATAAAAAAAAAAATTTCGGACCAAAATACCATTTCAGTTCTTATGATTTTTTGTAAAAAAAAAAGTAATCACGTTGGTTTCCTAATTTTTTTTTTTTTAATTATGGTTTATAAAAAAAATTCATTTATTCTAGTCTATTTATTGATCGAAGCAAAACAAAATTTGAGCACTCATTTTCTCTTCCTTCGATTAAATGGATTCCTGTTCTTCCCATCTCTCTCACATAGCAATCTTCCCTTTCATGTCAAAGGGCCACACCATCCCCCTCCTCCACCTGGCCCACCTCCTCCATCACCGCCGCCTCGTTTCTCACATCACTTTCTTTACCACCCCGCTCAATGCACCGTTCATCCGTTCCTCTCTATCACTCACTGCTGCTCAAAACACAAGCATCGTCGCTCTCCCCTTCCCCGACAACCTCCCACACGACATACCCCCCGGCACGGAATCCACCGATCAACTCCCCTCATTTGATCTTTTTGTCCCTTTTGTATCCATCATACCTCGGTTACGGCCTGCCTTCTTTCAGGCAATCAGCCGCTTCTCGCCACGTCCTTCTCTCCTCATCTCTGATGGATTCCTTGGCTGGACACAATACGTGGCAACGGAGCTCAGCATACCGTGTTTGTCTTTCAATGGCATGGGTGGATTTGCTCAGACTGTATCTATGTCAGTGCGCATACACAAACCACATGCAGAGGTCTCATCTCCTGATGAACCCTTTGCTGTGCCGGGATTTCCACACCTTATGCTCACAAAAGCTGACCTCGACCCGCCTTTTGACGACCCTGACCCGAAAGGACCGCTCTGGGACTTCGTCCTGGAACAAACTGAGGCCACCAAGGGTAGTCGTGGGTTTGTTATGAACAGCTTTTACGAGCTTGAACAGCCTTATTTTGATTACATGGATAAGATGGTTGGTAACAATTACCAAGTCGGGCCACTTTGTCTCGCACGGCTGGGGACCGATAAGAAAAACCAGTCACAGTCCCCTCTTTTGGATTGGCTGGATTCAAGGCTCAGCATGAACCATCCAGTATTGTATGTCGCCTTTGGTACACAAGTAAAGCTCTCTCTGATCCAGATGAAGGAGCTTGCAACCGGGTTGGAATGGTCTGGGCTCGATTTTATCTGGGTCATGCGGGGAGAAAAATCCAACTGGAGTGACGGTTTTGCAGAAAGAATTGGAGATCGGTGTAGATTAGTAACCGAATGGGTGGATCAGACGGAGATACTGGCGCATAAAGCCGTGCACGGGTTCATTTCTCACTGTGGATGGAACTCGGTCATGGAGACCCTATGTGCGGGCGTACCGGTGTTGGCATGGCCGATGATTGCCGAGCAGAGACTGAATGCAAAGTTTGTGGTGGAGGAGTTGAAAATGGGGTTGAGGATACGCGCAAGTGACGGGACAAAGGACGGCTTGGTCGAGGCTGCGCAAATAGAGAGGTTGACGACAGAGTTGCTGGTCGGGAAAGAAGGAAAGGCGGCAAAGAAGAAGGCCGAGGAGCTCGCAATGGCCGCAAGACAGGCGATGGATGAAGGAGGCTCATCGTATGTAGCACTGGAGAAGATGATTAGGGATGTTTGTGTGGATCTGGCTAGCTAGGTGATTATGAACTCTGTGCATAATATAAATTGAACAATAATGATAATATATATCTCCATCCTTGTCTAGACTTTTGTATAATGATAATATATTTTCCTTCGAATTTTTAGTTTCACAATTAATAATACGTTCCATGCATGCTTATGTCTTTAAAAATATATACATGAGGAGTTTCCTTTCTTATTTTATTTTAAAATGGCCACAAAATATCTGATATAAATTAAATTGTTATGATGATGAGTAAACCGAGCTTCATTTATAAGAATTAATAATAGTGCAGTGTTATTTGTTCAGAGTATTGTATAATTTGTCACCTGAACTCGATGATTTTAGGCTATAATTAATAAGATTTTGTCAAGCTTTTTGTCATATAATTAAGTATCTATAATGAAGTTATAAAAAAATTCTATGATTTTGGAATTTGATTTGATTTTTGCAACGTCCAAGAATTTTCTTATGCAGTTTTGCTTATTTAAAATGCTTTAATTTCTCAAATGAAGTTACAGCCTTGTTAGAAAACTCTTATGATTTTTCCTAATTTGACTGACTTTACTGTAGAATAAAAATAATGCAGAAAGTAAATTAAATTAATAAAATATGAAAATATCTAGATCTCGAATTAGAAAACCAATTAAATATTATGAAATATAATTAAAGCTAAATATCGTAAAGTCTAAGATATGAAATATTAACATCCTGGTGAAAGAGAACAACAAATAATACAATAATTACTCCTGATAGTCTATTTAATTGGATATTAAAAAAAGTATGCTAACTTACTGTTGTTACAACAATTAAATATTATAGTGCAGAAAAGTATGTCAACCTAAAAAAGAGGAAGTTGTCTGTATTTATATTAAATAATTTATTTATTTAAAAAAACTTGCCAAGTCTATTTTCTTTAGAGCATGAGCTCATCAAAATTAGAGTTTGGATAAGAAAGATATTATCCAAATATATAACATTGTGCATTGAAATACTGAGCCCGCTACAAGAAAAATAAAAATAAAAATAAAATACTGAGAGATTGATATCAACCGGTACAAGAAAAAAAAAAAAAAATTAAATTACATCCATTGAGCCCGCTAACCCGGCATGTCACCTACATCTCTAATATTCATGCTCGTGTTTCTCTCACTACCGACACTCAGGTCATGTTTGGTTGTGGCCTAAAGGGTGGAATAAAGGGTTTAGGCCTCTTTATTCCACCAAACGCGACTTAATTGAGCCGGCCTAACATGGCATTAGCCGATCTTTAGGCCGGCCTAAACTAAACCACCTCGCATGGTGGTTTAATTTTAGTCCACGTCGTGACCTAACTATAATGATTATAATAATATCTTATTAGTATATAATTAGTATATTATTATTAGTATATAATTATATAATTAATATCTTATATTGTTAATATATTAAATAATTATTATAATAATATTATATAATTAGTATCTTTTTTATAAATAATAGTTATTAATATATAATTATATAATTAATATGTTATATTGTTAATATATTAAATAATAATTATAATAATATTATATATATTATAGTTACTATTAATATATTAATATTATATAATTAGTAACTTATTACTAATAATAATTATTAATATATAATTATATAATTAATATCTTATATTTTATTATATTAAATAATTATAATAATAATATAATAATATATTATAGTTATTATGAATATATTAATATTATATAATTAGTATCTTTTAATCAATAATTATTATTAATATATAATTATATAATCAATCTATATTAAAATGTTCTTGGAGACCAAAATTTAAAATTTTAATTTTTTTTACTATTTATTAAGTCAATGTTAAAATGATCCAGAAATTTTTCACTGTTTATTAAAATCAGCGATTTTAAAACCGACTTAATAAATAGTAAAACAATTCTAAAAAATGTAAAATTTGGTCTCCAAACACATTTTAATATAGAGATCACATCTAACGGTTTGGATCGACTGTTTGGACTTTGAAAATCAGAAAACTAATTGGTTGCACCACGGCTCCGGAACAAACGTTTTGATATTAGCCAACTTCTCTCTCTCTCTCTCTCTCTCTCTCTATATATATATAGAGAGAGGCTAATATCAACACGTTTGTTCCTAAGCCCTCGTGCAACCAAGTTGTTTTCGGATTTTTAAAGTCCAAACGGTCGATCCAAATCGTTAGATGTTCAATCCATATTAAAATCTGCTTGGAGACCAAATTTTACATTTTTTGGAATTTTTTTGACTATTTATTAAGCCACTTTAAAAATTGCTGATCCGAATGAACAGTAAAAACAGTGCAACCAAATTCTGGACCATGTGATCAGCAATTTTCAAAGTGGCTTATAAATAGTAAAAAATTCCAAAAAAATGTAAAATTTGGTCTCCAAGAAGATTTTAATATAGAGATCACATCTAACGGTTTGGATCGACCATTTGGACTTTGAAAATCCGAAAACGACTTGGTTGCACGAGGGCTTGAGAACAAACGTTTTGATATTAGCCACTCTCTCTCTCTCTCTCTCTCTCTGTATATATATATATATATATAGTGGCTAATATCAAAACGTTTGTTCCTAGCCCTCCGGTGCTACCAAGTAGTTTTCCGATTCCCAAAGTTCAGTTTGATCCAAATCGTTAGATGTTCAATCTATATTAAAATGTGCTTGGAGACCAAATTTTACATTTTTTGGAATTTTTTTACTATTTATTAGGATGGTTTGAAAATTGTTGTTTTCAATGGTGCTGAAAAATACTTTAAAATGGCGATTTTCAAACTATCTTAATAAATAGTAAAAAATTTCAAAAAATGTAAAATTTTGTCTCCAAGCACATTTTAATATAGATTGAACATCTAACGGTTTGGATTGACTATTTGAACTTTGAAAATCAGAAAACGACTTGGTAGTACCGAGGGGCTAGGAACAAACGTTTTGATATTAGCCAACCTCTCTCTCTCTCTCTCTCTCTATATATATATATATATTTGGGCTATGGTGCATTGCAATGTATATGTCCTCTTATACATTGGACTGCAAACCGATGGATTCGAAGTTCAAATAATCGATCTAAAGGGCTCAACATATTCTTCATATCAAAATGTGCTTGGGGACCAAATTTTACATTTTTTGAAATTTGTTTACTATTTTTTTAGAATTTTTTAAAATCGCTGCTTTTCAGAAATTTCTGGACCATAGAAAAACAACGATTTTCAAAAATTATAAAAAAATAGCAAACAATTTAAAAAAAATATAAAATTTTGTTTCCAAATACATTTTAATATAGATATCAAATTGAGGGGTTTAGATCGGTTGTTTTGAAGTCAAAACCAACTATTTATAGTCCAATGTACAAGAGACCCAATACATTGCAATGCACCATAGCTCAACTCTCTTTCTCTCTATATATATAAGATATAAACGAACGTAATTACAGTTTCTTTGCGGTTATTTATTTATTTTAAAAAATCATAGTAATTTCTTTTTATAATTTTCATAAGAATTTTCTCTCAGCCTAAGCATTCAAAATGAAAAAAAAAAAATACTCGAAGGACTATGATAATTTTGTAGTTCCTTTCATATCACCTAAAAAATAAAACCACAAAATAACTTTCTTCGATTTTTTTTTTTTTATGAATTATCAATTATTAAGAAGCTGCCTTTTCCTCTAACATGTCCGTTTATATGTTTGAAATTATCAATTTAAGAAGAAATCTCATAAGGCTATGATAAGTGGTAGACAAATATATATTAAAATATAGCTCTCGTCTGATCTGCAAATTAAGTGGAGATTTGGTTGTACATGCAGGATTGGAGTCCGATTCTGCTATTTTTCTGAAAGAAAAGTAGGAACTTATTTTTTCTGATTCAACTATTTAAATTCGTCGAAATTTGTACATGAAAAAGTTTTTTTTATCGAGATACACAAATGAAAAAATTTGAATGGTTGAATCCTGAAAAGCAGGTTCATACTTTTCTTGAGGAAAAGCAGCAGAGTTGATTTCGCAGGATTGGTACAGAGTAAAGCGACCAGCACCGTATTCTTTGAGCGGAGATTTGGTTGTACATGCAAATTAAGTGGAGATTCCCTCACTGCGTTTCTTTGACAACAAATGGATGATCGAAATTCGAACTAGCACCATATTCTCATATGATATCACTTTATGCTTAATTTGGTTGATCGATAATTACCAGTGTTCTAAATAGCGCGCTATAGCGCCGCTATAGTGTTTTTGGACCTCAAACGCTACGCTATGACATCAAAATGCGCTATTTGCGCTACGGCCGCTATAGCGGCCGCTACAGCGCTATACAATATGAGTTTTTTTAATTTTTAATTTTTAAGCAATTTATATGGGTTTTAAATAAAGATAAAAAAAATCTCAAACCGAAATTGAATTTGTTGCTACTTGCTATAGATAAATCAATTTGAAATTGAGAATATAAATTGAAATTTGAATAGAAAAAAAGTCCAAACCGAAATTAAAATTTGAATAGAAAAAAAAATAGATTATGTCATGAATCATGATGCTTAAGATATTTTTAATAGGAAAAATCGATAGTTTATGATATTACTATGGATATTTTGAACCGCAATTTGGACTTTGTACGAGTTCAATATGAATATTATAATTTCTTAATTACTTTGGTGTTATTTATTGTTCTATGAGACTTTAGATAATGTTGATATTTAGAACAAATATTGAATATACAAAATGTAAAAAAAAAAAAACGCTATTTGTAATAGCTTCCGCTATAGCGACGTTATTCGCTATAGCTTTTTATTTAGCCTTCCCGCTACGACGCTATTTAGAACCTTGATAATTACTTATACTGTTCTTATTCCTTTTTCTGTTAAATTTGCTTAATTTGGTACTTAGCATCACTTTGTTTTCTCTGTTAAATTTCTAGAACAATTATTAGAATTAAAAAAAATAAAATAAGCGATAAGAAATTTTTACCAATGCGACTTTCTCGTCTCGTTTTATGCTCCCCTTTTTGCTAGAAATTTAACAGAGAAAACAAAGTGATGCTAAGTACCAGCCTGGTCTGCTGATAGAATAGGGGTCTTCCTCTGCGTAGAGAAACTTGTTTTCTTTTTTGTTTTAAAAATCGAGAGACCACTGTTTCTTGAATGTGATAAAATAATTAGAGAAACGAATCCGGAAGACGATAGTGGAGAGTATCAAATTCTCTTTATTGAGCCTGTCGCTAGAAAACAATGATGGAATGAGCAATTGATGGACGAATTTCTAATCATAAAAGCAGATACAAAAGACTTTGCTTTTTTTGGTCAAACCGCCCGTAGGCATATATTTTAGAATAATTATTTCAGTACCCACGTTACAGTATCCGCACTGTACGCGCTACAGTACTCGCACTGTACGCGCTACAGTATCTTCACTGTTATTTTAGGAAAATTCATATATCATATGTAGTTCATTGTATAGGTATAAATACTTGTCCTGTTTGTGCTATATACTTCACAGTGTTACTATTAAAATTTGTAAAACAAAATTATAATTTTGTAACAGTTGCGGTCCCCACATGCCGTTTGAGTGGTCCCTAATGCGGTATGACACGAGAATTTTTTAAGAAAAGGTGCGGGTACAGTTATTTTAGGAAAATTCATATATTATATGTAGTTCATTGTATAGGTATAAATACTTGCCCTGTTTGAGCTATATACTTCATAGTGTTACTATTAAAATTTGTAAAACAAAATTACAGTTTTGGAACAGTTGCGGTCCTCATATACCATTTGAGTGGTCCCCTAATGTGGGTACAACACGAGAATTTTTCAAGAAAAGGTGCGGGTACAGTTATTTTAGGAAAATTTATATATCATATGTAGTTCATTGTATAGGTATAAATACTTGCCCTGTTTGAGCTATATACTTCACAGTGTTACTATTAAAATTTGTAAACAAAATTACAGTTTTGGAATAGTTGCGGTCCCCACAAGCAGTTATAGCAGTTTAGGTGTGGGTACAGTGCGGGTACTCATATCAGCTTCCTATATTTTATTAAGCACAAAAAAAAAGAGCAAAGCTAGGGTGTGATGTGCTCACTAAGAGAATTTGGTGAGCACAACTCCAAAAATATATCGGATCGACTTTAAACAACGAATCCAAACCATTTAAATCCATATACTTCATGAGTGATGCATGTACATGCAAAATTTTGGAAGTTTCGAATTCATTTGCGACAAGGTCAAGCAGTCAAAGAAATAATAAAAATTGAATATAAATAAATTATAAAACAACTTATAAAGTGTTTATTTCTTTGACCGCTTGACCTTGTAACAAATGAATTTGAAACTTTAAAATTTTTACATGTACATGCATCACTCATGAAGTACATGGATTTCAAAGGTTAGGATTCGTCGTTTGAAGCCGAACCAATATACTTTTGGAGTTGTGCTCACCAAACCCTCTTGGTGAGCACATCACACCCTAGCTTTGCTAAAAAAAAAAGTACATTGGAAAAGTTACATCGTGTACAACGCGATGTGCTATTAAAGTACTAAGCTGAAACATAATATAAGACAACAAGTGTCTTTGAAAGCATTTAGCTAAACACAAACTTAAAAACACACAGTGATACGTGCATCATGTGATATAAATTTAATTATCTTTGCTTGATTGTGATGATATGAGCCTAGTAATTGTTTTCTCTGTGTGCATATTGTGTCATGTTCCTTCTGGCAGACTTGTGCAACAAAGAAGACACTGAATCAAACCGGACCGGAAACATAATCAACCGAACCGGGACAGTCACCACTTAGAGTGCTTCCATCGGGAAAGTCACCGGGACAGTCGCTTAATGGTTTGGATTCATCGTTTAAAGTCAATTCGATATATTTTAGAGTTGAGTTCACAAAAAAACTTGATGAACTTGAGAACACCCTAGCTCTACTCCAAAATTATGAGTAAATTATGTCACAAAATTTCATCTCTTGTCACGAATTGACTAAAGTTCAATTTGTTCTTATATAGTTATTGAACTTTGTATTTGTTCAAATTAAGTCACTGGTTGTCTTTTTTTTTTTTCTGTTCAAAATATTAATAAAATATATAATGTATATGAAGTTGGAAAAGTATATTCTATTAATATTTTAGACAAAAATAATAACGATGTGATTATATTAGAACAAATAAAAAATTCAATAGTTACAAAAGAATACATCAAACTTGAATGATCAATTAAGTAATAAAAACCAAAATTTAATAATCTCCAACAAAATTTACTCCAAATTTTTTTACCATGTAATATTATATCTGCGTCCTCTACTACGATAGTTGAGTCACTGAGATCTCTCATAATTTGAACAACTTGAATTGCCTAAATATTTCATCAATATGAGATTAGTTCATGAAAATGGGCTTTTATACAGAGATGTGTTGGAGATTTTTAAATGAATTGATCGAGGGTACAGATGGAAGGCCTACCTTTGTCAGTATATCGAATGCAATTTGAATTGAGGTCCGAGGTGAAAGGTCTTCCATTTGTCAGCAATTGCAATGGAGAAGGGCTTCAGCCCATGTACTTTCTTTACTGATAACAACACCCTTGCGATATCGGTCATGCAGCTGCAGCCTCCCCTTGAAGTTTACGGAAGGGCGTTCAGAAAAATTCAGGAAATTTGGAGGGTAAAAAAACCCTGCGAAACTAAAATTTTATTAGAACATAGTTAAATTTGATAAAAAAACAATATGAGTGAGGCTATGATAATATGCATATTACGGATCGATTTATACTATGAATACATATCTTTTCTTTTTTTTCAAAGTTCAAACAGTTTATCCAAACTGTTAAAAATGATTGCTTAGCGGCCACTGCCTACAAAATGTTATTTTTTTAGAATATTGTTACTATTTTTTCAAATAGATAAAAAACCACGGCTTTTAAATGGTGCGAAAATTTAAAATCAATCTAGAATTAAAAATGTGTGAACATTAAGAACTTAAATTTTTTATTATATAATATAATATTGATGAATTATAATAAACATAATAATTTGTGATCAGTTTTTTAGTTTATTTCAGTTGTGTTATATTTCACAAATAAAATTATTATTTTCACATATCAACAATTTTTTGAAAGTAACACTAGTTTGATTATTTTTATAGTTTAAAAAAAAACTAGTTTTTTCAGTTTAAGAATATTATTTTCCACAGTTGTGTTATTTTGGTTAAATATAACACTTCGTAAATAAGATTCTAAATATGTAGCTAAAATTATAAATTTTTATTAATTTTTTTATAAATTATGAAAAAAAAACTGTTCCACGACGTCAGAGCATACAGCCACCAACTAATGTCCCGAAATATTTTAGTTTCCAGAATTAGACCGTGTTATCCTATGAGATTTAGGGGTGTAAACGGATACGATAAGGGTTGGGTGGAAGTACTTTTTTATACCTATACCCGTTACAAATTGTCTTTATCCATACTTTACTCTTATCCGTTACAAATTGTCTTACCCATATCATACCTTTATCCGTTATAGTTGTCAGATAACGAAACAGTAATAAATAAATAACGGGTAATACTTATATAATACTTATTTTAATTATTTATTAAATAAAACAATAAACGCATTCATTTCTCAAACAATTAAGTTCGGTAGGCTATAAGCAATAAACTTTATTGGAAATTTGGAATTTACTGAAATTTATTTAAATGCTTTAATGAATATTAATTAAGTTTAACACAACTATGTAGAATTGAATGATCAATTGTCTAAGTTTTGAAAATTTAATTAAATGCATTTTTCAAAACCAGGAGTATTCACCTTTTTAAATATTGAGTGATTTTAATTTCTAGGTAGCACTTTCCGAATTTTTTATTTATATCCAAAAAATAAATTAAATTACAAAAAATAACCATGTTGGTGTTGAAATTCGAAATCTACCCAAACCGGAAAAAAATTTCCGGATTCAACATCTAACTCTGGAAATTTTTTTTCCGGAAACTCAACTCTAATTCCGGAATAAATTTATCCGGATTCTAAATCCGGAATTTTTTTTTCCGAACTTAGTTCATTTTTTTTTTTTTAGAATATTGTCCAAATAATTAGTTCATTTTTTTTTTAGAGAAAAATAGCTGAAATACTGAAATCTAACACTAAAAAATCGAATTGTTTTTTTAAATATTTGTTAGATTACTTTTTTTGATAGCATATTTATACTAAAATACGCTAAATTACTTGAAATTATGTTAATTTATGCTGATTGACACTAGATTACTTTAAATTATGTTAACTTTTTTTTAAGAGACAAATAGTTAAAATGCTGAAATCTAACACTAAAAAATCGAATTTAGTTTTAAATATTTGCTAGATTACATTTTTTTATATATAATTAGCATATTTATACTAAAACACGCTAAATTACTTGATTTATGCTAAATTACACTAAATTACACTAAATTACAATAATTATGTAGAATTATGCTAGAATACGGTAAAGTACGCTAAATTACGTACGAATAGGGATGATATCTTCACTGAGAAGGCGAAAAACGACGACGAAACTTCAAACGGCCATAAAACGGTGCTCGAGTGTCCGATTTCAGCAAATGCCCACTTTTCGGAAAACTTGCGAAAATGCGCATGCGTCCTTGTCGACGATGTCCGACGATGTCGGATTGCCAAATTTAGAATCGCCAAAAAACAAAGGGAAGAGCCTCAAAATTTTCAGTTGAAGTTTCCGATTAAGATTTTCATTTATATTATTCAATCTACGTAGCTTAGTAAATTAGTTATGTAATGAACTTTTAGAATACCAATTTTTATTATTTTTGGAATTTTTTTTACTATTTTTTATGATTTATGAAATATGCCACAAAATAGGCCCCATTCATACGTAATTTAGCGTAATTTACCGTATTTTAGCATAATTCTACATAATTATTGTAATTTCAGCATTTTAGTAAATTTACCGTATTTTAGCACAAAATTGGCCCTATTCGTAGTAAAAAAACAATTTGATTTTTTAGTATTAGATTTCAGCATTTTAGCTATTTTGATAATTTCTAAATTATTCTACACCATTTTGAAATTTTTTAAATTAATTTAACAAATATTTAAAAAAACAATTCGATTTTTTAGTGTTAAATTTCAGTATTTTAGGTATTTTTCTCTAAAAAAAAAAAATTGTTAAGTTCGGAAATTTTTTTTCCGGAATTAGAGTTGAGTTTCCGGAAATTTTTTTTCCGGAGTTAGATGTTGAATCCGGAAATTTTTTTTTCGGTTTGGGTAGATTTCGAATTTCAACACCAAAATGGTTATTTTTTGTAATTTAATTTATTTTTTGGATATAAATAAAAAATTCGGAAAAAATTCGGCAGCACTTTCTTAAAAAATACATATATTGAAGAAGGGAGATTACGAAACAGTAGAACTGTATCACTGGTGAATATCTGTATTTTTAATTTCTAGATAGGTTACTAGCAATTTGTTTATTTTTTAAGTTTCTATTTTATTCCAATGTAATACTTAGACGCTTGTAATAAATACAAAACGTCTTTGGGCTTCTCCTAAGAAAATAGTTGGAGATGGATAATAATAAATGTTCTAAATAGCACGCTGTAGCGCTGCTATAGTGTTTTTGGACCTCAAACGCTACGCTATGACATCAAAATGCGTTATTTGCGCTACGGCTGCTATAGCGGTCCGCTATTTGCGCTATACAATATGGTTTTTTTTTAAGCAATTTATATGGATTTTAAATAAAGACCCAAAAAAGCTCAAACCGAAATTGAATTTGTTGCTACTTGCTACAGATAAATTAATTTGAAATTGAAAATAGAAATAGAAATTTGAATATAAAAAAAGTCCAAACCGAAATTAAAATTTGAATAGAAAAAAAATAGATTCTGTCATGAATCATTATGCTTAAGATATTTTTAATAGGAAAAATCGATAGTTTATGATATTACTATGGATATTTTGAACCGCAATTTGGACTTTGTATGGGTTCAATATGAATATTATAATTTTTTAATTACTTTGGTGTTATTTATTGTTCTATGAGACTTTAGATAATGTTGATATTTAGTACAAATATTGAATATACGGAATGTAAAAAAAAAAAACGCTATTTGGAATAGCTTCCGCTATAGCTTTTTTTGTAGCCTTCCCGCTATGACGTTATAAACGTTATTTAAAACCTTGATAATAATTCATTGCTAATTAATATATATAATATATATAATATTTTTTATATAATTATCGATCGGATAACGGGTATGAAATAAACTTTGCCGGTACCATTTAGATAACAGAATAACTTGTGATTTAGAATTAGCTCATCGGAATTAATATTATCGACGTCATGGATAATAATATATCTATATGTTATTATACTTTTTGTTTCTTCATAGAAAGTGATCAATAGAATTTATCCACACGTTGTTGAACTTTTTTAAGTTATTTATTAAAAAAAAAATATCAGCATTAGTAAAATCAAGAAGAAATAAAAAACAACTGTTAAGTAAAAATCAAGCAATTAATATAAAGTTCTAATAATAACTTTCTATTTAAGTACATGAGCTCTAATGGTAACTTTCTATTTAAAAAAAAAATGAAATTATATAATTAGCTCCATTTTTTCTTTATTAGCAATCAAGATACAAGTCATATGGCTTTGAGGCTAACTACTAAATTAATCTTATTTATCTTAATTTTACATTTTATTTCTCAACAGTAGTATACTCTCTTGAATCACAAATTTAGATCTTGCCAAATTATTTCTCGATTTCCAAATTTCTTACAGTGACCGTGAATAATGAGTAGAGCACAGTTATTAATTTGTACCGCGCACTGGAGGAGCGCACTGAAAGAATCTAGGAAGTTGAATGGAATTAATTACTAAATCAAAAGCAGTCGATCTAATAGTTGTAATACCTAATAATTAAATAAAAAAATATTTCTTGCAGCAATCTAGTGCTTAATTATCGGTACAAGCAACATCCGAACTCAATCAACTCGATCATGTCCTCCACTAATTGCCAATATATTTTACTCTCTCCTCACCCTAGCGGTGCAATCTGGAGATGGCAACCAGTGGATAATTTCCATGCAAATCTACATACAAGTTTCTCAAAGGAGATTGGTACTTATAAAACACGACTCGGTTGTAGAATAGGTTTGTTTATTTTGAGTGCATGACTCAGGTTGTACAAGGTACTTGCATACTTACAAAACATTAATGTCAATCAAAGGGGGGATAACTTAACAGTAGCTTAATTATTTGATAGTTTTCACAATATTTCAACAATCAATTCAAATGCATATTTGTTATTATTTAAAATACATATTTTTAGCTAACGGGTCGTGGGAAAGCGAACCATTAATTAATAATAAGATGGTATAAAAGAAATAAAAAAATATCAATCAAACAAACCAAATCCTCAATATTAATCATATCTCAAAAGCACACCATAATGATTCTTATTTTTACAACTATTTTGTAGGATAGGAGGCATCCCTGGCGAGCCCACACAGGCCAGCAGAGCTAGAAATGTCCTTTTGGATCCGCATGTAGCCAGATTCACCCCAGGATGTGCCCCACGAGTTTTTTGCTATCCAATACTTGGTTCCATCAGCATTGCTATAACCAACCATAGTAACTGCATGATTAAGACTTGTTCCACATCAACCTGTGAAAATCCCGGTCGTGTATAACATAAAGGAATTCATATTCTCTGCATTAACTCAAAAGAAAATCTTTTGAGTTAATATATCTCGATTATCCAATATGTTTTAAGATTTGTGTGAACTAGATCTGCACTAATGTTAAAGGGCCCCTATGTTATAGACATAAGTCGGATTGGCTCTGTTTAAAATCAGATAGTTAAAATTCATTAACTCAAAATATTTCCTTTTTGAGTTAATGTAGAGGATACGGATCCAACAGAGGATACGGATCCAACATAAAGGCTGTGCTGTTTGTATCAAGCACTACAGACACAGGCTGGTAAGCGACAGCTTTTGCGAGAGCAGACTCATTATTAGCTGGGCACGTTGGTAACCTGTGATGGTGGCGGCATGATTTTTGGTTTTGGAAGAACACATATCATTGGTGGTTGTGGCACCACTGGTGTAAGGATAGTCTTCCTCTGTTGTAATGCCTCCATTTTTAACCACCCAGCCGAAAGCAGACCGCACATTTCCTCTATCCATCACAATTAGAACCGGTAACACAATCAACTAATTCATGTTCCGATAGACTTGTTAGGCGGCCTATCTTGATTTGATTTATTCCATCAATTGAAGCCACAGACGAGAATGCCCAACAAGATCCTATATATTTATATAGTTAGATTCAATATATACTCAGGGGCGGACCCAGATGGTTCCAGGGGAGACAGATGCCCACCCTGGATTTTGAGTTTTAATGGAGATTTATCGGTCCCGACTGACTTTGTTCCTCTGGAATTTTTTTTGCCCATCTCTGGACGTTTGATTTGTAATTCGGGTTAAATTTAGGATTAAAATTGAAATAAATTTATTAAATTTTGATTAGTAATTAGAATTATAAGTCAGAATATCAGAAATTATAAGTCAAAGCATTGAAAAATATAAATTAAAACATTGTTTTTTTATCGAGTACTCAATTGATTAATGAATTTTAACCCGATTCGATATTTTTTTACCCCCCAACAAAAATCCTAGATCCGCCCCTGTATATACTTATTTAATATTCAGCTAGCTCTTTCTTCTGTAGTTTTTTTAGAGTTCATTGTGAAAGAGACAAAATATGCTTCTATTAAAGTTTTATTTTTAACCCACCACAGTTGCCTTGATCTTTAATGAGCGTCACAGCACCGAGAGTGTGCCAATCGATAGGAGTTGATGTCACACATGCATACCTGAAATCTGTTGATGTTGCCGAACGAACTGCTTGTTTAGTATGTTGCGTATTTTTGCAGAAACTCCTCTACCGTGTAATCTGCAATATTGTTAAGGCCTACAGTGTATGTCAGTCCAGGTTGATTTTTTATGGATTGGATGAACTGAAAGTTGTCCGTGAATATTTGAAAGCGTCGCAGTTTCTCGGTTACAGATCCATAAACTCGGCCATTGTCGCTAACCCATTTCTCAAACACTGACAACAAAGAATCATGATCAGCTATTAAGGAGATGGGGGCTGATCTTTTGAAGGGACTAAAGGCAAGCAAAACAAGAAGAGTGACAGTGCAACGATAAGAAAATGCCATAAGAGGTTTTGATGTATTGAAATCTCAATTCTATTAGAGAAAGAAGTTGAGCTTGTAATGAGATGTATTTGTTGGTTAGTGGTAATTATCAAGGTTCTAAATAGCGTTTATAGCGTCGTAGCGGGAAGGCTAAAAAAAAAGTTATAGCGAATAGCGCCGACATTTTTAAAAATACCCCAAGTTAATTACAGATTAATAAAAATGCCCACGGTTCTCAAAAAATTTTAAAAATGCCCAAACCGGCCATTTAATGGCCGGTTCCGCAATTTTTTTTTTTTTTTTTATTAAAGAGGGGAACCGGCCATTTAATGGCCGGTCCCCCATTTAATTTTTTTTTTTTTTTTTTTTTAGATAAATAGATAAAATGCTGAAATCTAAGACTAAAAAATCGAATTTTTTTTTTAAATATTTGTTAGATTACTTTTTTGATAGCATATTTATACTAAAATACGCTAAATTACTTGAAATTATGTTAATTTATGCTAATTGACACTAAATTACTTTAAATTATGTTAAATTTTTTTAAGAGACAAATAGCTAAAATACTGAAATCTAAAAAATTGAATTGTTTTGTTAAATATTTGTTAGAAAATATGTTACGAATAGAGCTGATTTTGTGCTAAAATACGGTAAATTACAATAATTATGCTAAAATACAGTAAATTTACTAAAATGCTGAAATTACAATAATTATGTAGAATTATGCTAAAATACGGTAATTTACTGAGCTACGTAGATTGAAGAATAGAAATGAAAATCTTAATCGGAAATGATGCAATATGGGCCTGCGCATGCTTCATGAAAAGGAGCGTAACTTTTGATCTGTCCGTCGGATCGGGCTGAAATTTTGACAGAAACTCCACAACCCAAAACCCGATCCGAAACCTATCTATGATCTGTTTCGCCCATTTGCGGGCTCAGATTCGCGATCCGAGTCTTCCTTCATGGACTTTTGAACATTTATTTATAATTTTAGAGTTTTTAGGGTCTTTGATGTATCTTATATATATATTTTCTGTATCTTTTATATATATTTTCTATTTTATATATATTTTCTGTTTTGGGTAAAAATAAAAATCTCGGATTTTGCATATTTTAGCACAAAATTGGTCCTATTCATAGTGTATTTTAGTATAAATATGCTATGAAAAAAGTAATCTAACAAATATTTAACAAAACAATTCGATTTTTTAGTGTTAGATTTCAGTATTTTAGCTATTTTTCTAAAAAAAAAAAAACAAAAAAAAAAAAAAAATCAGTACCGGCCATTTAATGGCCGGTTTGGGCATTTTTAAAAATTTTTGGGAACCGTGGGCATTTTTATTAATCTGTAATTAACTTGGGGTATTTTTAAAAATGTCGGGAATAGCGTCGCTATAGCGGAAGCTATTCCAAATAGCATTTTTTTTTTTTACATTTCGTATATTCAATATTTGTACTAAATATATATCAACATTATCTAAAGTCTCATAGAACAATAAATAACACCAAAATAATTAAGAAATTATAATATTCATATTGAACCCGTACAAAGTCCAAATTGCTGTTCAAAATATCCATAGTAATATCATAAACTATCGATTTTTCCTATTAAAAATATCTTAAGTATCATGATTCATGACATAATCTATTTTTTTTTCTATTCAAATTTTAATTTCGGTTTGGACTTTTTTTCTATTCAAATTTCAATTTCTATTCTCAATTTCAAATTGATTTATCTGTAGCAAGTAACAACAAATTCAATTTCGGTTTGAGATTTTTTTTATCTTTATTTAAAACTCATATAAATTGCTTAAAAAAAAAATCATATTGTATAACGCAAATAGCGCTGTAGCGGCCGCTATAGCGGGCGTAACGCAAATAGCGCATTTCGATGTCATAGCGTAACGTTTGGGGTCCAAAAACGCTATAGCGCGCTATTGAGAACACTGGTAATTATAGAAATGTTTGGTCTCTTTGAGTTTTGCAGATGTTGGCAAAGCAGTAGAATATAATATGCACATTATCCTTTCCGTTAGATTTTTTAAGCCGGTTTCATATTATATTAGGTAGAATCATTCTATCCTATATATATTTTAATATACAACATTGGTCTGTTCTAACAAGTAATGAAAAATAATATTCTGTTAATATTGAACGGGTATTTACGGTAATAAAGAACTACATATTGTCGGTGGTCTCTTTTATGTGATTGGGATAAAGCTCAAGCCTCCTTTTACATAAACTCCAGTAGGAGTTGAATCTTAAACAACGTCTACACCAAATAATTTTATTTTTGAATGCTTGCAATTGGAACGCTAAAATGGGGCTAAACATACTGGGGTTTATCCAAAGAGAAGAAAATCATCAGGCCCACCATCTCGCTAATTGGGCGCGACGTGAACAACTAACATACTGGGGTTCCACGTTTCCGATCGATCTTCTCAGAAGAGTAGCAGCATTTGCGTTTCTTTACAGCACATAAGTGGGGAATTTCTACCTCCTTTTTGTTGTTGTTATTTTACATCATGGAACCGGGCTCTGGGGTGATCACTGCAGGTACCCTTTGCAGTATTTTCTTTTCTTTTTTGGATTTTCTGCTTTTCATATTTATTGCTCGGGTTGTTTTTAGTTTTTTCAGTCCCTACTGTCAATGCTGTAATCAAACGTTTGGAATTCATGGTTACGCCCACGGGCTTTCAACAAAAAAAAAAAAAAAAAAAAAAAATGGGGCTAAACCTGTATTCGTGAATTAGCATTCTTTTTTAGTATGCCTGAAAAGACATAATCGGTTAAAGTAGAATTAGTGTCTTCTGAGCTCTTCAAGCCTCTTTATAAGTTAAAATTTAAAATCTATCGGATTGATTTCAAACGGTAAATCTAAGCAATTGCAATTGACCTACCTCATGAGTATTTACATGCAAAAATTTTAACTTTTTGAAATAATTAAATAGAAATTTAAGTGATAAAAAATAATGAAAAATAAATGCACTAAAATTAACTAATAATTTTTTTACCATTAATGTATTACTCATGAAGTAGGTCAATTTTAACGATTTGAATGTATCATTTAAAACCAATACTAAAGGTTTTGAAGTTAAGCTCACTAAAGAACTTGATGAGCTTAAGAACACTCTAATTCCACTCATTAGTTAATTTCCAAAATATAAATCTTTGAGAGAACAGTTCAAATTTCAAACACAACTTTGACGTACATGGAATAATTGCCTCCTTCAGATATTAGATAGCAATTTATTACCTTTTCTATTTTATACGTAACTACAAATTATTACAAATTAAAATAGCGGAATAATTTATGATTCTGAAAGACAGAAATCTATCTTTTAGTAATACTTCAAATAAAAAAAAAAATCCATTTTACTCTATTAAAGTTTTTTTTAATCTAAATTAAAAAATCCTTCTTTAGTTTTATTTATTTTAACCCGGTGTAACACTTTAATTTATGGAGATCTATATTATACATAATTAGTCTAACAATATATACCAAATCTCTCAGCCAATAAATTGGTAATAAACTAAAAACTGCAGGTAATAAGCTTAGAATCATTACGTACCATTAGATCTACCGTATCTGTCACACCTCGATCCGGAGGTGCGACAACCTACCGCGTCTATTTAACATTCATTATACGTAACGCAAGGCATGAATTTTTTTTATGCATTGCCAATAGCATTCATTATTTTTGCCACATCTCAAATTATTTACAAAATGTAACAGTATGTAAAATAAAAAAAAATAAAAAAAATTGCAATCAGAAATAGAAAATTAAAGAGATTGTAATATGCAAGAATTTATCAAATAATATAGTTATATATTAGGAAATGAATAGAAAATTTAATGCATGATAATATTTATAAGCTTCTTGTGAATGATTTGGGGACTAAATTACAATATTTGATAAATGAAGGGTTAAATTATAAAAGAACAAATTTTTAATGGGACATGTGGGACCCACGCCTCTATTTTTCCATCCTTTATCCGTTTAATTCTCCCTCTTTGACCAATGCATGGGGTCCCTTCTGGGACCTTCTCCTCTTAAAATTTCGAAACCTAAATCTTCTCTTCCTCCTCTGTTGTTTGCGCAAAAGAAAAAAAAGAGAAAGAAAACATAGAAATTGAAAAGGAAAGAAAGGGATTATCTCTCTTGCTCCTTGAGCAATCTTGTGGATTGATTTGTGCTCTTGCTTCCTCAGTCGTGTTGTGTGGCTATGGTTTGTTCTCTTCCCTCTTCTCTGTTTACTCTCTGGTCTGATTAAGGGTTGGTGATGCAATATGAACATTGGTACCAATATCGGTGCTGGTTTACTGTGGTTACTGGTACACCTACTTAAACTACCAAGGACTTGTTGTAAAAGAAATGCAAGGTAGAAGGTTGAATTTGCAAAATTTTCATGGATTGGTAATTAGTATCTGTCAGAGGCGCCTTGGTGCAAAGTTACATATATATAAACCAGCTGAAATTGTAGACGTAACTTGGAATTGAATTATGGGCCTTAGGAGCTTGATTGTAAATTAAATAGAAAATTGGGTTTGAGCTCTTTTGAGCTTTCTTCATAAATTTAAAATGGAAAAATAAAGTATGACTTTCGGACCTATTCAGAAAATTGAAAATAAAGGAAGTAACAAAGTGAGTTGGTCTAAACTGGACTGTGCCCGAAAATGAATGAAAATAAATTGAACTTGACTGTGGAACTTGGACTGAAAACAAATGGTTTGTTTGACCGAATTGGAGTTTAATTAGAAATGATTAATGAATTGGCAAACTAATTAATCTAAATATCCATTGATTTAAAATGAGTACTTTGTTACTTAAACAAGGATTGATGACTATTATAAGTATTGATCAGAATATATATTATTCTGATATAGGCATAATTATGAAAAAGACAGACGAGATAGAATGTTCAGGAGGAACAGACTAATGGTGACCTTATCTATTGTCCTACGATATCAGGTGCGGGGTTCTTGGACTTGTTTGATGTTTCATTTTCAGGAATTAAATTATTTTCGATTGTCATGTTGTATGTTAATTGCTGCATAATTAGAATTTTTGTGATTCATGTGCATAACCCTAAATTAGAACTGAATTGTTGTGAGATAGTTGATTTGCATATTCGTATGGTTGTTAATTGATGTGTTCTATTCATTATTCTATGTGTGAATGAATCTGCCAGGCTGACCCGTAGAGGTAGCTGGATAAGGTGACGGTGACCTATCCGTTGACCTGTTTCTGAATTTGCCAGGCTGACCCATAGAGGTAGCTGGATAAGGTGACGGTGACCTATCCGTTGACATGTTTCTGAATTTGCCATGCTGACCCATAGAGGTAGCTGGATAAGGTGACGGTGACCTATCCGTTGACCTGCTTAATGAATTTGCCAGGCTGACCCATAGAGGTAGCTGGATAAGGTGACGGTGACCTATCCGTTAACCTGTTTCTGAATTTGCCAGGCTGACCCATAGAGGTAGCTGGATAAGGTGACGGTGACCTATCCGTTGACCTGTTTCTGAATTTGCCAGGCTGACCTGTAGAGGTAGCTGGATAAGGTGATGGTGACCTATCCGTTGACCTGTGTAATGAATTTGCCAGGCTGAACTGTGTAGCCGACTTTGACCCTATTTGAATGAAATTGCAAAGTTGAGCCCTATAGCTGACTTTGATTCCGTGTAGATGCATTTGTAAAGCCAAGCTGTATAGCTGACTTGGAACCAGACTTTAGTAAATTGTTAAGCCAAAGCACTGCAGATGGGTGTCAGATAAAGGGTCCAGCTCGGTGGAACATCTGTAGGTGCCAGTAACCCTACAGATGAGAGTTTGACAAAGGGTCTAGCTCGATTGAACATCTGTTGGTGCTACCAGTCATAATAAAATGAGTTAGGCCAAATACGTGTTTGTTTGAACTTCATCTTGGAAATTCCGTAAGTTGTATTTTATTCGATTATTGTTGTCAAGCATGTGCATTCATTTATATATTGTGTTAGAACTGTTAATGTAATGTTGTATGAATTTCATTTTTGGATGTGAATTCTGATTGCAAGTCCAGTAACCTGATTGTGGCAAATTCGCACTGAGGAATAAATTATTATTTCTCACCCGTTTCCCCTTGTGGGATTCGCAGGTTTGTTAGACGAAGACAGAGAAACGCTTTTGGGGTTATATTTGACAGCAAGGCCATCTAAAGGTTTGAGATTTGAGTTTATTATATCTGACAGGGTGCAGATAATATATCTCTAGCATCATCCACTGTAAAATGTCAGATAATTGTTGTAATTAAATTGAGATGTGAGAAAATAATGGATGCTATTGGCAATGCTTAAAAAGATCCATGCCTTATGTTACGTATATTGAATGGTAAGATAGATGCGGTAAGAATTGTCGCACCTCCAGATTTGGGGTGTGACACAAAATTATCTGACATTTTACAGTGAATGATGCTAGAGATACACTCTCTGCACCCTGTTAGATATAATAAAACTAAACCCCATACCTTTAGACTATGGTGTCAATTTCATAATGTTTCACCGGTTGAGATTTCATATTCTCTTTTTGTATAATGTTACACTATCCAAGAAAATCCAACAAAAAAAAAAATTGCCACCTCAGTTTCTTCAAACGTAAAAAAAGAAAAAAAAATGCTTCATAATAAAATATGCCCATATGTATAAGCAAAATATTTTCCCCGTCAAAAAATATAAGCTTGATACCATACCGATATATAATTTTTTATTTTTTGATGGAGGGGTAAGTACTTATGATGATAAATTAAAAATCATCATTATGCGACAAAAAACACAACTAATTAAGCGTCCTTAAATTTTTTTTTAACCATATAAATACAAACAAGAACATGTCACTATCTGCGAGTTAAAAATAACTATTGTCTAGAATAAACTGACATAAATTATTATTTTCAAGAATATCGCTATTACCGATTAGAGTATCCGCTACAATAGTGACATACTGTTAGGCACTTTTACTCTGGTAGATAGTAGAAATTTTTTTATAGTAGAGTTCAAATGCCTCATACATTTCATACTTCATTATTGTCTCACATTCTTATTTATGTTTTCAAAATTCAAATAGTGGATTCAAACTGCTCAACATGATCTTTGAGCTTAAAGACGCAATTTTATATTTCTTGAACTTTTTTTTTTTTTTATATAGGTACAAAATCATTGTTTTTGGATGGTCCAACATTTTTTGAGAAAGTTATTTTGTACCTATCTAAAGAATAATATTTTTTTTTCCAAAAAATATAAATTTTGATCTCCGAACATATCTTAAAATGAAGATTATGTTGAGCAGTTCAGATCAACTGTTTGAATTTTGAAAACAAAAATAAAAATGTAAAACACAAACAAGACATAAAAAATAAGAAGCACTTAAACCTGGCCTCCTCTAAATACAAATACTAATAATTTTTATTATAACAACCAGTTGGCTTTGTGCCAGCTCAACGTCACGTTAAATAACTAAACGACTTGATCGACCAAAATTTATATTCTGTGCATCGTTGAATACCTGAATTAGACAGAAACAACTAGCTAGTAATTTAATAAGTTGGTTTAAGAATGAGATGATCTGCTGGTTGCTCTGGAAGGAAAGAAGAGTAGAATTAGGGTGTGATGTTGGTGTCTTGGTGAGCATAATTCTAAAATTTATCGGATTGATTTTATATGAGACAAATTCAAACCGTTGAAACTAATCTACTTCACGAGTAATGCGTGTACATGCAAAATTTTAAATTTTTTGAATTCATTTAGTCCAAAGTAAAGCGGTCAAAATTGATGAAAATGAATGCATTAAATTACTTCTAAAACTTCATTTTGGTGCACTCATTTTTTTATCAATTTTGACCGCTTGACTTTGGACTAAATGAATTCGAAAATTTCAAAATTTTGCATGTACATGCATCACTCGTGAAGTAGATCGGTTTTAATGATTTAGATTCATCTCGTTTGAAGCCAATCCAATATATTTTAGAGTTATGCTCACCAAATTTTTTGATAAGCACATCACATCCTAGTTCTACTTAGGAAGAAATATGAGAGTATTTCAAGATGTTAGGGTGCAGGTAGATGTGCTGGCACCAAAGATGATACAACAAAGGAGTCCGAATCTGCTGCGATCCTGGGTGGGTCGCAGAATCCTAAAATTCCGAATCGACGGTTCAAATTTTTCTGTGCGCGGATCTCGAAAACACTTTGGAAAAGTAAATTTTCATGCACGCATCACGAAAAAAACCAACAGCTGAGATTTGGAATCGCAGGGTCCTGCGATTCCCGAGAATCACAGCAGATTTATTAAAACATTGAACGTAGATTTGTACTGATGATCATAATTGGTTAGCTGTCATTTGAGTTGTAAATGAAAGGAGCATCCTGGTGAAATTGTTAGGATGAATGCTGTTTAATGCTGTTTAAGTCGCACATATGATGTAATATGATATTTGGTAGCCGAGGATAGGGCTGCACAAAAAATTCGTAGTTCGTAATTCGATTCGAGTTTGATTTGAAAAAGTTCGGAAAAAATTCGATTCGAAATTAAGTTCGTTCGAAATTATTTCAAACCAAACTTAGTTCGAAATTAATTCAAACCAAACTCAAACTGGACCTAGTTCGTTCGAAATAGGTTCGCAAACCAAATTTAGTTCGAAATTAACTCAAACGTGAACTGTTAATTTCTGCTGATAACTTATGTTCACTGATGAAAATATAAGTCGTCCAGTCCATAATTGCTTTGAATTCTGACTTCTGAAACAGAAAGTCCGGTCCAATTACAAGCTCAAATAAAAAAATTCACATGTTTATACCAGAAATTTTATTTTTTATGGTAGGATTCTGAGTTTTTCGGATAATCCAGTCTCAACTCTCTCGTTTTTTTTTTTGTTTTGATAAAGTTATTATTAATTTGATAAATTTGTTCAATTAATTTCAGCTTTAAGAAACTATTAAATAATAAAAAATAATAAAAAAATAAATATTGTACCTTTATCATTTTTTTAGACAGCAATACATTTTTTTGGCATTTTTTGCATTTATTTTCGGACCGTTCGTTTTACCGCGGGAATTCAACGGCCGATCTACAACAAAATCATTCCAAATCTGATCTAGAATGATCAAGGTACAATATTGAACGTAACCAACATAAAAGTTTGGAAGTTTTATTATGTATGAGTTTTGCTCCAACACGAAATGTTTATGGCCGTATATGCTTCAATTTTCGATCAATTTGATAGATGGGTAAATGAAAACAAAATTTTATCAAACTTTCATGGAAGATGATAAATGCAATGCTATTTGATTTCAATGGCCCTGATTGGTCAACGGACGACATGTTTACGTGCGCCTTCATTAACTTAGAAAGCAAGAGTATATGTTTCATGAGACATAAACTCTTGCCTTGTGAGTTAATGAAGGCGCAAGAAAATATATTGTCTGTGGTTCGATCGGGACCGTTGAAATCAAAGAGCACTGCATTTATCATCTTCCATGAAAGTTTGATAAAATTTTGTTTTGATTTACCAATCCATCTAGTTGATCGAAAATTGAAGCATCGTATGGCCATAAACATTTCGTGTTGGATCAAAGCTCATACATAATAAAACTTCCGAACTTTTATGTTGGTTACGTTCAATATTGCACCTTGATCATTCTAGATCAGATTTGAAATGATTTTGTTGTAGATCGACCGTTGAATTCCCGCGGTAAAACGAACGGTCCGAAAATAAATACAAAAAATGCCAAAAAATGCAAAAAAAAAATGTTTTGCTGTCAAAAAAAATGAAAAAAATGCTGTCAAAAAAATGATCAAGGTACAATATTTCTTTTATATGTCTAAAAAAATGCAAAAAATGCTGTTATTGATCAGCTATTCATTTAGAAAAATAATTATATGTATTGCTGTAAAAAAAAATTTAAAATTTTTAAAAATACTTATTTATTTGATAAAAAATTTAAAAAAATAAAAATAAACATGCAAAAAGTAAAAAAATGTAAAAAGTTTGAAAATATATTTTTTCATTTTTTTCCAAATTATTTGCTGCCTAATTTTTTTTCTGTTTCACTGCAATGCACTTTTAGACTCACTCAATAAAATATTAACTAAGCGAGTGACCCCACAAATCCTACAATCCGATCACCTCAATAATTTCACACCCTTAGATCTATCCTCTTACCAACGTCTAGATCTCTTCCATGTCATCAATCCGCTCCCTTTCCATTCAACCAATTAACCCGCTATTTTTTCCGCCACTGCCTCCAATTTTTTTTTCCTCTTCCCGCTAATTTACGCGAAAATCGCTCGCCCAAATTCTTCTCCCACTAAGTACCAAAATAATCTCCCTCACGTCTTCTCTCTCTCTGATGGCCTCTCACAACAAAGACTCATTTCTCGCCCAAATCTCCTGTTGCGTACATTCAAACTGAGTGTGTTATTTGGTTATAATTAATTTTGGAGTGCTTGAGTTTTTATTTAAATTGTGCTTCTATTGATATTTGAGTTTTATTTAAATTTTATTTTGAATACTTTGGAGTGCTTGAGTTTTTATTTAAATTGTACTTCTATTGATATTTGGGTTTTATTTAAATTGTACTTTGAATACTTGAGTTTTTATTGAAATGCTGTAATTTCGCACTATGACCCAGTCAGAAGTCATAAATCGTAAGTCGTAACAAAGTTCGTAAAGGTTCGAAATTGAGTTTGTAAAAAATTCGGTTCGAAATTGGGCTTGTTCGAAATTGAGTTCGTTCGAAATTAATTCAAACCAAACCTAGTTCGAAATTAATTCAAACCAAACTCAAACTGAAGGTAAGTTCGATTCGGTTTGGTTCATTTGCAGCCCTAGCCGAGTAGAACTAGGGTGTTCTTAAGTTCACCAAGTCTCTTTTTGAACTCAATTCTAAAACCTATCGGATTAGCTTCAAACGATGAATTCAAACTGTTGAAATTTTTCTACTTTACGAGTGATGCATCTACGTGTGAAAATTTTAAAATTTTAAATTAGTTTTGTATAGAATCAAGTGGTCAAAAGGTGTCCAAAAATGTATGCATTAAAATTAATTTATAAACCTTCTAATTTTAACCACTTGACTTTATACTAAATTAATTCGAAAGTTTAAAATTTTCACATATAGATGCATCACTCGTAAAGTAGAAGAATTTTAACAGTTTGAATTCGTTATTTGAAGCAAATTTAATAAGTTTTAGAGTTGAGTTCACAAAGAAATTTGGTGAATTTAGGAACACCCTAGTTCTTCGTAGCGTCTACCAAATCTATCAAAAAGAATGAGATGACCTGTCGACATTGTACGTCAAAATATAATATGTCCAGACACAGGTAAAAATTATCATAAATAATTAGAATGGAAAGATAAACTCCAATATTTTATTACGAAAATGCGTCATGAATACTGAGCAAATAATACATTTTTTTTTTAGACGGTGTCTCGAAAATTTCGTTCAGTACAGAGTTCATGATTTTTGCTATTTATCCATTACGAGCTATTTTGCTAGGATTTTAAATAGGGGGCTTCTGGTCATGTATCTTATTGTGCCTTAATGGGCCATTGAAGGCAGCTGATTTTGGTTTAGTTGGGTTATAGCTTGTAATCTGTAAAGCTTATTAAAAATAAAAGCACCTAACCGAAAGGCCAGGCCCAAAATTGAGAATTTCCTGTATTGAGTTTTTTTTTTTCTTGTTAATTTTTGTTCAGTCTGCATTGTTCGCATTTTGGTGTATTCCTGCATACAGCCGCCTATGAGAAGTCCCTGCGTGACATCTCGTTTTTATTTTTTTGAATTTCGGCCACCCAGTAATTTGGAATATCCCATTATATAGCAGCTTATGAGAATTCTCTATATTAAGTTCATTTTTCTTTTTCTTGTTAATTTTTGTTCAGTCCGCATTTTGGTGTGTTCCCACATACAACTGCATTTGAGAAGTCCCTGCGTGATATCTCCTTTTTATTTTTTTAATTTCGGCCACCCTGTAATTTGGAGTATCCCAGCATACAGCCGCCTATGAGAATTCCCTGTTTTGAGTCCCTTTTTCTTTTTCTTGTTAAGTTTTGTTCAATTCCTATTTTGGTGTGTCCCCGCATACAGCCGCATATGAGAAGTCCCTGCGTTATATCTCCTTTTCATTTTTTTGAATTTCGGCCAACCTGTAATTTGGGGTATTCCAGCATACAGCCGCATATGAGAATTCCTGTATTGAGTCCCTTTTTTTTTTCTTGTTAATTTTTGTTCAGTCCGCATTTTGGTGTATCCCCGCATACAGCGTGATATCTCCATTTCATTTTTTTGAATTTCGACCACCCTGTAATTTGGAGTATTGATCAGAGTCAAAATGATAATGAATTACGTAAGGTTTTGGCTTAGGTTTTGCATATTATCTCACACATATGTTTATTTAATTAGAGAAAAAGGCTGCTGTTACCCTTCTTTATGTTTTATTGCAGAAAACAGGTTTTTGGACTATTTCACATCGAATGAAGCAAGAATCAGGTCAATCGGATAAGCGAGGCTCATCGACTAATTCCCTGTTACGGTCCATACTGTTAATTTTTGTTTAATCCGCATTTTGGTGTATCCCCGCAACAGCCGCTTGCGAGAAGTCCCTGCGTGACATCTCGTTTTTTTTTTTTAAATTTCGGACACCCTGTAATTTGGAGGGTCCCAGCATACAGCCGCTTATGAGAATTTCCTATAATGAGTTCCATTTTCTTTTTCTTGTTAATTTTAGTCCAGTCCGCATTTTGGTGTATCCCAGCATAGAGCCGCCAATGAGAAGTCCCTGCGTGACATGTCATTTTCATTTTTTTGAATTTGGGCCAAAGTGTAATTTGGAGTGTCCCAACATACAGCCGCCTAGGAGAATTTCCTGTAGTGAGTCTCTTTTTCTTTTTCTTGTCAATTTTTGTTCAGTCCACATTTTTGTGTATCCCCGCATACAACCGCTTATGAGAAATCCCTACGGGACATGTCGTTTTCATTTTTTTGAATTTCGGCCACAGTGTAATTTGGAGTATCCCAGCATACAGCCGCCTATGAGAATTCCCTGTAATGAGTCCCTTTTTTTTCTTGTTAATTTTTATTCAGTCTGCATTTTGGTGTATCCCCGCATACAGCCGCCTATGAGAAGTCTCAGCGTGACATCTCGTTTTCATTTTTTTGAATTTCGGCCACAGTGTAGTTTGGAGTGTCCCAGCATACAGCCGCCTATGAGAATTATCTGTGTTGAGTCCCTTTTTCTTTTTCTTGTTAATTTTTGTTCAGTCCGTATTTTGGTGTATCCCCGCATACAGCCGCTTATGAGAAATCCCTACGGGACATGTCGTTTTCATTTTTTTGAATTTCGGCCACAGTGTAATTTGGAGTATCCCAGCATACAGCCGCCTATGAGAATTCCCTGTAATGAGTCCCTTTTTTTTCTTGTTAATTTTTGTTTAGTCTGCATTTTGGTGTATTCCCGCATACAGCCGCCTATGAGAAGTCCCAGCGTGACATCTCGTTTTCATTTTTTTGAATTTCGGCCACAATGTAATTTGGAGTGTCCCAGCATACAGCAGCTTATGAGAATTCCCTATAATGAGTCTCTTTTTCTTTTTTCTTGTTAATTTTTCTTCAGTCTGCATTTTGGTGTATTCCCGCATACAGCCTCCTAAGAGAAGACCTTAAGTGACATCTCGTTTTTCATTTTTTTGAATTTCGGCCACAGTGTAATTTGGAGTGTTCCATCATACAGTCGCCTATGAGAATTATCTGTGTTGAGTCCTTTTTTCTTTTTATTATTAATTTTTGTACAGTCCTCATTTTGGTGTATCCCCGCATACAGCTGCCTATGAGAAGTCCCTGCGTGACATCTCGTTTTCATTTTTTTTGAATTTCGGCCATAGTGTAATTTAGAGTGTTCCAGCATATAGCCGCCTATGAGAATTTCCTGTATTGAGTCCCCTTTTTCTTTTTCTTTTTGATTTTTTTTTCTGTCCTAATTTTGGTGTATCCCCGCAAACAGCCGCCTATGAGAAGTCCCTGGGTGACATCTCATTTTCATTTTCTTGAATTTCGACCACAGTGTAATTTGGAGTCTCGGAGAATACAGCCGCTTTTGAGAATTTTCTATATTGAGTTTCTTTTTCTTTTTCTTGTTGATTTTTGTTCAGTCCGTATTTTGGGGTATCCCCGCATACAGCCGCCTATGAGAAGTTCATGCGTGACATCTCATTTTCATTTTTTTCAATTTCGACCATAGTGTAATTTGAAGTATCGGAGCATACAACCGTCTATGAGAATCCCATTATAGAATCCCTTTTTCTTTTCTTTTTCAATTTTTGTTCAGTCCGTATTTTGGTGTATCCCCGCATAGAGCTGCCACTGAGAAGTCCCTGCGTGACATCTCGTTATCATTTTTTTTTCAATTTCGGCCAAAGTGTAATTGGAGTATCGGAGCATACAGCCGCCTATGAGAATTACCTGTATTGAGTTCATTTTTCGTTTTCTTGTTAATTATTGTTTAGTTCGCATTGTGGTGTGTCCCCGCAAACAGCGTCCTATGAGAAGTCTCTGCGTGACATGCTCCAAATTACAGGGTGTCTGAAATTCAAAAAAATGAGAAGTCCCAGTGTGACATCTCGTTTTCATTTTTTTGAATTTTGGGCATCATGTAATTTGGAGTATTTCAGCATACAGCCGCCTATGAGAATTACATGTATTCCGTCACTTTTCCTTTTTCCAGTTAATTTTGTTCACGATGTATTTTGGTGTACCCCCGCATACAGCTATATATGAGAAATCCCTATGTCAGTTCTCGTTTTCATTTTTTCGAATTTCGGGCACCCTGTAATTTGTACTATTTTAGTATACAGCTGCCTATGAGAATTCCCTGTACTCAGTCCCTTTTTCTTTTTCCTATTAATTTTTGTTCACGATGTATTTTGGTGCGTCTCCGCATACAACCGCATATGAGATTTCCCTGTGTTCAGTCCTTTTTTTTTCCTGTTAATCTTTGTTCACTATGTATTTTGGTGTATCCCCGCATACAGCTGCATATGAGAAGTCCCTGTGTGACATCTCGTTTTTATTTTTTTGAATTTCGGGCACCCTGTAATTTGGAGTATTTCAGCATACATTCGCCTATGAGAATTCCATGTATTCAGTCCCTTTTTCTTTTTCCAATTAATTTTTGTTCACTATGTATTTTGGTGTGTCCCCGCATACAACCGCATATGATAACTCCTTGTGTTCAGTCCCTTTTTCTTTTTGCTGTTAATTTTTATTCACAACGCATTTTGGTGTCTCCCCGCATACAACCACATATCAGAAGTCCCTGTGTTACATCTTGTTTTCATTTTATCGAATTACGGGTACCCTGCAATTTATACTATTTCAGCATACAACCGCCTATGAGAATTCCCTGTATTCAGTCCATTTTTATTTTTCCTGTTAATTTTTGTTCACACCGCATTTTGGTGTTTCCCCGCAAACAGCCGCATATGAGAAGTCCCTGTATAACATCTCGTTTTCATTTTTTTTAATTTCGGGCACCTTGTAATTTGAATTATTTCAGCATACAGCCGCCTATGAGAATTCCCTGTATTCAGTCACTTTTTCTTTTTCCTGTTAATTTTTTTCATTTTTATTTTGGTGTACCCCCGCAAACAGCCGCATATGAGAAGTTCCTGTGTAACATCTCGTTTTCATTTTTTTTTAAATTTCGGGCACCCTGTAATTTATAGTATTTCAGCATACAGCCGCTTATGAGAATTCCCTGTATTGAGTCCCTTTTTCTTTTTCCTGTTAATTTTTGTTCACACCGCATTTTTGTGTTTCCCCGCATACAGCTGCTTATGAGAAGTCCCTGTGTGACATCTAGTTTTCATTTTTTGAATTTCGGGCACCCTATAATTTGGATTATTTCTGCATACAGCCGCTTATGAGAATTACCTGTGTTTAGTTCCTTTTTCTTTTTCTTTTAATTTTTGTTCTCTATGTATTTTGGTGTACCCCCGCATACAGCTGCATATGAGAAGTTTCTGTGTGACATCTCGTTTTCATTTTTTTGAATTTCGGGCACCCTGTAATTTGGAGTATTTCAGCATACAGCCGACTATGAGAATTCTATGTATTCATACCCTTTTTCTTTTTCCTATTAATTTTTTATCACACCGCATTTTGGTGTTTTCCCGCATACAGCCGCATCTGAGAAGTCTCTGTGTGACATCTCGTTTTTATTTTTTTGAATTTCGGGCACCCTGTAATTTGGAGTATTTCAGCATACAGCCGCCTATGAGAATTCCCTGTATTCAGTCTCTTTTTGTTTTTCCAGTTAATTTTTGTTCACACCGCATTTTTGTGTTTCCCCGCATACAGCCGCATATGAGAAGTCCCTGTGTGAAATCTCGTTTTCATTTTTATGAATTTCGAGCACCCTGTAATTTGGAGTATTTCAGCATACAGTCGCCTATGAGAATTACCTGTGTTCAGTCCCTTTTTCTTTTTTCCTTTTAATTTTTGTTCTCTTTGTATTTTGCTGTACCCCCCCCGCATACAGCTGCATATGAGAAGTCTCTGTGTGACATCTCGTTTTCATTTTTTTTTTAATTTCGGGCACCCTGTAATTTGGAGTATTTCCGAATACAGCCGCCTATGAGAATTCCCTGTATTCAGTTCCTTTTTCTTTTTCCTGTTTATTTTTGTTCAATATGTACTTTGGTGTTTCCCCGTATATAGCCGCATATGAGATGTCCGTATGTGACATCACGTTTTCATTTTTTTGAATTTTGGGACCCTGTAATTTGGAGTATTTCAGCATACAGTCGCATATGAGAATTCCCGGTATTTAGTCCCTTTTTCTTTTTCCTGTTAAATTTTGTTCACAATGTACTTTGGTGTTTCCCCGTATACAGCCGCATATGAGATGTCCGTATGTGACATCACGTTTTCATTTTTTTGAATTTTGGGACCCTGTAATTTGGAGTATTTCAGCATACAGCCGCATATGAGAATTCCCTGTATTCAGTCCCTTTTTCTTTTTCCTGTTAAATTTTGTTCACAATGTATTTTGGTGTACCAACGCATACTGCTGCATATGAGCAGTCCCTATGTGACATCTCGCTTATATTTTTTTGAATTTCGGGCACCCTGTAATTTGTAGTATTTCAGCATACAGCCGCCTATGAGAATTCCCTATATTCAGTCCCTTTTTCTTTTTTCTGTTAATTTTTGTTCACACCGCATTTTGGTGTTTCCCCGCATAAACCCTCATATGAGAAGTCTCTTTGTGACATCTCGTTTTCATTTTTTTGAATTTTGGGCACCTTGTAATTTGGAGTATTTCAACATACTCGCTTGTGAGAATTCTCTGTATTCAGTCCTTTTTTCTTTTTCCTGTTAATTTTTGTTCACACCGCATTTTGGTGTACTCCCGCATACAGCCGCATATGAGAAGTCCCTGTGTGACATCTCGTTTTAATTTTTTTGAATTTCGGGCACCCTGTTATTTGGAGTATTTCAGCATACAGCCGCCTATGAGAATTACCTGTGTTTAGTCCCTTTTTCTTTTTCATATTAATTTTTGTTCTCTATGTATTTTGGTGTACCCCCGCATACAGCTGCATTTGAGAAGTCTCTGTGTGACATCTCGTTTATATTTTTTTGAATTTCGTGCACCCTGTAATTTGGAGTATTTCAGCATACAGCCGACTATGAGAATTCCATGTATTCATACCCTTTTTCTTTTTTCCTATTAATTTTTGTTCACACCGCATTTTGTTATTTTCCCGCATATAGCGGCATATGAGAAGTATGCGGGAAAACACCCTGTACTTTGGATTATTTCCAAGGTGCCCGACATTCAAAAAAATGAATACGGGATGTCACACTGGGACTTCTCATATGCGGCTGTATGCGGGAAAACACCAAAATGCGGTGTGAACAAAAATTAACAGGAAAAAGAAAAAGGGACTGAATACAAGGAATTCTCATAGGCGGCTGTATGCTGAAATACTCCAAATTACAGGGCGCCCGAAATTCAAAAAAATGAAAACGAGATGTCACACTGGGACTTCTCATATGCGGCTGTATGCGGGGAAACCCAAAATACATAGTGAACAAAAATTAACTGGAAAAAGAAAAAGGGACGGAATACAGGGAATTCTCATAGGCGGCTGTATGCTGAAATACTCCAAATTACAGGGTGCCCGAAATTCAAAAAAATTAAAACGAGATGACACACTGGGACTTCTCATATGCGGCTGTATGCGGGGAAACACCAAAATGCGGTGTGAACAAAAATTAACAAGAAAAAGATAAAAGGTATGAATACAGGGATTTTCTCATAGGCGGCTGTATGCTGAAATACTCCAAATTACAGGGTGCCCGAAATTAAAAAAATGAAAACGGGATGTCACACTGCGACTTCTCATATGCGGCTGTATGCGGGGAAACACCAAAATGCGGTGTGAACAAAAATTAACAAGAAAAAGATAAAAGGTATGAATACAGGGATTTTCTCATAGGCGGCTGTATGCTGAAATACTCCAAATTACAGGGTGCCCGAAATTAAAAAAAATGAAAACGGGATGTCACACTGCGACTTCTCATATGCGGCTGTATGCGGGGAAACGCCAAAATGCGGTGTCAACTAAAATTAACTGGAAAAATAAAAATGGACGAAATAAAGGGAATTCTCATAGGCGGCTGTATGCTGAAATACTCCAAATTACAGGGTGCCCGAAATTCAAAAAAATGAAAACGAGATGTCACACTGGGACTTCTCATATGCGGCTGTATGCGGGGAAACCCAAAATACATAGTGAACAAAAATTAACTGGAAAAAGAAAAAGGGACGGAATACAGGGAATTCTCATAGGCGGCTGTATGCTGAAATACTTCAAATTACAGGGTGCCCGAAATTCAAAAAAATGAAACGAGATGTCACACTTGGACTTCTCATATGCGGCTGTATGCGGGGAGACACCAAAATGCGGTGTGAACAAAAATTAACTTTGAAAAAGAAAAAATTTCTGAATACAGGGAATTCTCATAGGCGGCTGTATGCTGAAATACTCGAAATTACAGGGTACCCGAAATTCAAAAAAATGAAAACGAGATGTCACACTGGGACTTCTCATATGCGGCTGTATGCGGGGAAACCCAAAATACATAGTGAACAAAAATTAACTGGAAAAAGAAAAAGGGACGGAATACAGGGAATTCTCATAGGCGGCTGTATGCTGAAATACTCCAAATTACAGGGTGCCCGAAATTCAAAAAAATGAAAACGAGATGACACACTGGGACTTCTCAAATGCGGCTGTATGCGGGGAAACACCAAAATGCGGTGTGAACAAAAATTAACAAGAAAAAGATAAAAGGTATGAATACAGGGATTTTCTCATAGGCGGCTGTATGCTGAAATACTCCAAATTACAGGGTGCCCGAAATTAAAAAAAATGAAAACGGGATGTCACACTGCGACTTCTCATATGCGGCTGTATGCGGGGAAACACCAAAATGCGGTGTGAACAAAAATTAACAAGAAAAAGATAAAAGGTATGAATACAGGGATTTTCTCATAGGCGGCTGTATGCTGAAATACTCCAAATTACAGGGTGCCCGAAATTAAAAAAAATGAAAACGGGATGTCACACTGCGACTTCTCATATGCGGCTGTATGCGGGGAAACACCAAAATGCGGTGTGAACAAAAATTAACAAGAAAAAGATAAAAGGTATGAATACAGGGATTTTCTCATAGGCGGCTGTATGCTGAAATACTCCAAATTACAGGGTGCCCGAAATTAAAAAAAATGAAAACGGGATGTCACACTGCGACTTCTCATATGCGGCTGTATGCGGGGAAACACCAAAATGCGGTGTGAACAAAAATTAACAGGAAAAAGATAAAAGGTATGAATACAGGGATTTTCTCATACGCGGCTGTATGCTGAAATACTCCAAATTACAGGGTGCCCGAAATTAAAAAAAATGAAAACGGGATGTCACACTGCGACTTCTCATATGCGGCTGTATGCGGGGAAACGCCAAAATGCGGTGTCAACTAAAACTAACTGGAAAAATAAAAATGGACGAAATAAAGGGAATTCTCATAGGCGGCTGTATGCTGAAATACTCCAAATTACAGGGTACCCGAAATTCTAAAAAATGAAAACGAGATGTCACACTGGGACTTCTCATATGCGGCTGTATGCGGGGAAACCCAAAATACATATTGAACAAAAATTAACTGGAAAAAGAAAAAGGGACGGAATACAGGGAATTCTCATAGGCGGCTGTATGCTGAAATAATTCAAATTACAGGGTGCCCGAAATTCAAAAAAATGAAACGAGATGTCACACTTGGACTTCTCATATGCGGCTGTATGCGGGGAGACACCAAAATGCGATGTGAACAAAAATTAACTTTGAAAAAGAAAAAAGGTCTGAATACAGGGAATTCTCATAGGCGGCTGTATGCTGAAATACTCCAAATTACAGGGTGCCCGAAATTCAAAAACATGAAAACGGGATGTCACACTGGGACTTCTCATATGCGGCTGTATGCGGGGAAACACCAAAATGCGGTGTGAACAAAAATTAACTGGAAAAAGAAAAAAGGTCTGAATACAGGGAATTCTCATAGGCGGCTGTATGCTGAAATACTCCAAATTACAGGGTGCCCGAAATTAAAAAAAATGAAAACGGGATGTCACACTGCGACTTCTCATATGCGGCTGTATGCGGGGAAACGCCAAAATGCGGTGTGAACTAAAATTAACTGGAAAAAGAAAAATGGACGGAATACAGGGAATTCTCATAGGCGGCTGTATGCTGAAATACTCCAAATTACAGGGTGCCCGAAATTCAAAAAAATGAAAACGAGATGTCACACTGGGACTTCTCATATGCGGCTGTATGCGGGGAAACCCAAAATACATAGTGAACAAAAATTAACTGGAAAAAGAAAAAGGGACAGAATACAGGGAATTCTCATAGGCGGCTGTATGCTGAAATACTCCAAATTACAGGGTGCCCGAAATTCAAAAAAATGAAAACGAGATGACACACTGGGACTTCTCAAATGCGGCTGTATGCGGGGAAACACCAAAATGCGGTGTGAACAAAAATTAACTGGAAAAAGAAAAAAGGTCTGAATACAGGGAATTCTCATAGGCGGCTGTATGCTGAAATACTCCAAATTACAGGGTGCCCGAAATTCAAAAAAATGAAAACGAGATGTCACACTGGGACTTCTCATATGCGGCTGTATGCGGGGAAACACCAAAATGCGGTGTGAACAAAAATTAACAAGAAAAAGATAAAAGGTATGAATACAGGGATTTTCTCATAGGCGGCTGTATGCTGAAATACTCCAAATTACAGGGTGCCCGAAATTAAAAAAAATGAAAACGGGATGTCACACTGCGACTTCTCATATGCGGCTGTATGCGGGGAAACACCAAAATGCGGTGTGAACTAAAATTAACTGGAAAAAGAAAAATGGACGGAATACAGGGAATTCTCATAGGCGGCTGTATGCTGAAATACTCCAAATTACAGGGTACCCGAAATTCAAAAAAATGAAACGAGATGTCACACTGGGACTTCTCATATGCGGCTGTATGCGGGGAGACACCAAAATGCGGTGTGAACAAAAATTAACAGGAAAAAGAAAAAGGGACGGAATACAGGGAATTCTCATAGGCGGCTGTATGCTGAAATACTTCAAATTACAGGGTGCCCGAAATTCAAAAAAATGAAACGAGATGTCACACTTGGACTTCTCATATGCGGCTGTATGCGGGGAAACACCAAAATGCGGTGTGAACAAAAATTAACAGGAAAAAGAAAAAGGGACGGAATACAGGGAATTCTCATAGGCGGCTATATGCTGAAATACTCCAAATTACAGGGTGCCCGAAATTCAAAAACATGAAAACGAGATGTCACACTGGGACTTCTCATATGCGGCTGTATGCGGGGAAACCCAAAATACATAGTGAACAAAAATTAACTGGAAAAAGAAAAAGGGACGGAATACAGGGAATTCTCATAGGCGGCTGTATGCTGAAATACTCCAAATTACAGGGTGCCCGAAATTAAAAAAAATGAAAACGAGATGTCACACTGCGACTTCTCATATGCTGCTGTATGCGGGGAAACGCCAAAATGCGGTGTGAACTAAAATTAACTGGAAAAAGAAAAATGGACGGAATACAGGGAATTCTCATAGGCGGCTGTATGCTGAAATACTCCAAATTACAGGGTACCCGAAATTCAAAAAAATGAAAACGAGATGTCACACTGGGACTTCTCATATGCGGCTGTATGCGGGGAAACCCAAAATACATAGTGAACAAAAATTAACTGGAAAAAGAAAAAGGGACGGAATACAGGGAATTCTCATAGGCGGCTGTATGCTGAAATACTCCAAATTACAGGGTGCCCGAAATTCAAAAAAATGAAAACGAGATGACACACTGGGACTTCTCAAATGCGGCTGTATGCGGGGAAACACCAAAATGCGGTGTGAACAAAAATTAACTGGAAAAAGAAAAAAGGTCTGAATACAGGGAATTCTCATAGGCGGCTGTATGCTGAAATACTCCAAATTACAGGGTGCCCGAAATTCAAAAAAATGAAAACGGGATGTCACACTGGGACTTCTCAAATGCGGCTGTATGCGGGGAAACACCAAAATGCGGTGTGAACAAAAATTAACAGAAAAAAGAAAAAAAGGTCTGAATACAGGGAATTCTCATAGGCGGCTGTATGCTGAAATACTCCAAATTACAGGGTGCCCGAAATTCAAAAAAATGAAAACGAGATGTCACACTGGGACTTCTCATATGCGGCTGTATGCGGGGACACACCAAAATGCGGTGTGAACAAAAATTAACAGGAAAAAGAAAAAGGGACTGAATACAGGGAATTCTCATAGGCGGCTGTATGCTGAAATACTCCGAATTACAGGGTGCCCGAAATTCAAAAAAATGAAAACGAGATGTCACACTGGGACTTCTCATATGCGGCTGTATGCGGGGAACCCAAAATACATAGTGAACAAAAATTAACTGGAAAAACAAAAAAGGGACGGAATACAGGGAATTCTCATAGGCGGCTGTATGCTGAAATACTCCAAATTACAGGTTGCCCGAAATTCAAAAAAATGAAAACGAGATGACACACTGGGACTTCTCAAATGCGACTGTATGCGGGGAAACACCAAAATGCGGTGTGAACAAAAATTAACAAGAAAAAGAAAAAAGGTATGAATACAGGGAATTTCTCATAGGCGGCTGTATGCTGAAATACTCCAAATTAAAGGGTGCCCGAAATTAAAAAAAATGAAAACGGGATGTCACACTGCGACTTCTCATATGCGGCTGTATGCGGGGAAACGCCAAAATGCGGTGTGAACAAAAATTAACAGGAAAAAGAAAAAGGGACGGAATACAGGGAATTCTCATAGGCGGCTGTATGCTGAAATACTCCATATTACAGGGTTCCCGAAATTCAAAAAAATGAAAACGAGATGTCACACTGGGACTTCTCATATGCGGCTGTATGCGAGGAAACCCAAAATACATAGTGAACAAAAATTAACTGGAAAAAGAAAAAGGGACGGAATACAGGGAATTCTCATAGGCGGCTGTATGCTGAAATACTCCAAATTACAGGGTGCCCGAAATTCAAAAAAATGAAAACAAGATGACACACTGGGACTTCTCAAATGCGGCTGTATGCGGGGAAACACCAAAATGCGGTGTGAACAAAAATTAACTGGAAAAAGAAAAAAGGTCTGAATACAGGTAATTCTCGTTGGCGGCTGTATGCTGAAATACTCCAAATTACAGGGTGCCCGAAATTCAAAAAAATGAAAACGAGATGTCACACTGGGACTTCTCATATGCGGCTGTATGCGGGGAAACACCAAAATGCGGTGTGAACAAAAATTAACAAGAAAAAGATAAAAGGTATGAATACAGGGATTTTCTCATAGGCGGCTGTATGCTGAAATTAAAAAAAATGAAAACGGGATGTCACACTGCGACTTCTCATATGCGGCTGTATGCGGGGAAACGCCAAAATGCGGTGTGAACTAAAATTAACTGGAAAAAGAAAAATGGACGGAATACAGGGAATTCTCATAGGCGGCTGTATGCTGAAATACTCCAAATTACAGGGTGCCCGAAATTCAAAAAAATGAAAACGAGATGTCACACGGGGACTTCTCATATGCGGCTGTATGCGGGGAAACCCAAAATACATAGTCAACAAAATTAACTGGAAAAAGAAAAAGGGACGGAATACAGGGAATTCTCATAGGCGGCTGTATGCTGAAATACTTCAAATTACAGGGTGCCCGAAATTCAAAAAAATGAAACGAGATGTCACACTTGGACTTCTCATATGCGGCTGTTTGCGGGGAGACACCAAAATGCGGTGTGAACAAAAATTAACAGGAAAAAGAAAAAGGGACGGAATACAGGGAATTCTCATAGGCGGCTGTATGCTGAAATACTCCAAATTACAGGGTGCCCGAAATTCAAAAAAATGAAAACGAGATGACACACTGGGACTTCTCAAATGCGGCTGTATGCGGGGAAACACCAAAATGCGGTGTGAACAAAAATTAACTGGAAAAAAAAAAGGTCTGAATACAGGGAATTCTCATAGGCGGCTGTATGCTGAAATACTCCAAATTACAGGGTGCCCGAAATTCAAAAACATGAAAACGGGATGTCACACTGGGACTTCTCATATGCGGCTGTATGCGGGGAAACACCAAAATGCGGTGTGAACAAAAATTAACAAGAAAAAGATAAAAGGTATGAATACAGGGATTTTCTCATAGGCGGCTGTATGCTGAAATACTCCAAATTACAGGGTGCCCGAAATTAAAAAAATTAAAACGGGATGTCACATTGCGTCTTCTCATAGGCGGCTGTATGCTGAAATACTCCAAATTACAGGGTACCCGAAATTCAAAAAAATTAAAACGAGATGTCATACGGGGACTTCTCATATGCGGCTGTATGCGAGGAAACCCAAAATACATAGTGAACAAAATTAACTGGAAAAAGAAAAAGGGACGGAATACAGGGAATTCTCATAGGCGGCTGTATGCTGAAATACTCCAAATTACAGGGTGCCCGAAATTCAAAAAAATGAAAACGAGATGACACACTGGGACTTCTCAAATGCGGCTGTATGCGGGGAAACACCAAAATGCGGTGTGAACAAAAATTAACTGGAAAAAGAAAAAAAGGTCTGAATAAAGGGAATTCTCGTAGGCGGCTGTATGCTGAAATACTCCAAATTACAGGGTGCCCGAAATTAAAAAAAATGAAAACGAGATGTCACACAGGGACTTCTCATATGCGGCTGTATGCGGGGAAACACCAAAATGCGGTGTGAACAAAAATTAACAAGAAAAAGATAAAAGGTATGAATACAGGGATTTTCTCATAGGCGGCTGTATGCTGAAATACTCCAAATTACAGGGTGCCCGAAATTCAAAAAAATGAAAACGGGATGTCACACTGCGACTTCTCATATGCGGCTGTATGCGGGGAAACACCAAAATGCGGTGTGAACAAAAATTAACTGGAAAAAGAAAAATGGACGGAATACAGGGAATTCTCATAGGCGGCTGTATGCTGAAATACTCCAAATTACAGGGTACCCGAAATTCAAAAAAATGAAAACGAGATGTCACACTGGGACTTCTCATATGCGGCTGTATGCGGGGAAACCCAAAATACATAGTGAACAAAAATTAACTGGAAAAAGAAAAAGGGACGGAATACAGGGAATTCTCATAGGCGGCTGTATGCTGAAATACTCCAAATTACAGGGTGCCCGAAATTCAAAAAAATGAAAACGAGATGACACACTGGGACTTCTCAAATGCGGCTGTATGCGGGGAAACACCAAAATGCGGTGTGAACAAAAATTAACTGGAAAAAGAAAAAAGGTCTGAATACAGGGAATTCTCATAGGCGGCTGTATGCTGAAATACTCCAAATTACAGGGTGCTCGAAATTCAAAAAAAATGAAAACTAGATGTCATACTGGGACTTCTCATATGCGGCTGTATGCGGGGAAACACCAAAATGCGGTGTGAACAAAAATTAACAAGAAAAAGATAAAAGGTATGAATACAGGGATTTTCTCATAGGCGGCTGTATGCTGAAATACTCCAAATTACAGGGTGCCCGAAATTAAAAAAAATTAAAACGGGATGTCACACTGCGACATCTCATATGCGGTTGTATGCGGGGAAACACCAAAATGCGGTGTGAACAAAAATTAACAAGAAAAAGATAAAAGGTATGAATACAGGGATTTTCTCATACGCGGCTGTATGCTGAAATACTCCAAATTACAGGGTGCCCGAAATTAAAAAAAATGAAAACGGGATGTCACACTGCGACTTCTCATATGAGGCTGTTTGCGGGGAAACGCCAAAATGCGGTGTCAACTAAAATTAACTGGAAAAATAAAAATGGACGAAATAAAGGGAATTCTCATAGGCGGCTGTATGCTGAAATACTCCAAATTACAGGGTACCCGAAATTCAAAAAAATGAAAACGAGATGTCACACGGGACTTCTCATATGTGGCTGTATGCGGGGAAACCCAAAATACATAGTGAACAAAAATTAACTGGAAAAAGAAAAAGGGACGGAATACAGGGAATTCTCATAGGCGGCTGTATGCTGAAATAATTCAAATTACAGGGTGCCCGAAATTCAAAAAAATGAAACGAGATGTCACACTTGGACTTCTCATATGCGGCTGTATGCGGGGAGACACCAAAATGCGGTGTGAACAAAAATTAACATGAAAAAGAAAAAAAGTCTGAATACAGGGAATTCTCATAGGCGGCTGTATGCTGAAATACTCCAAATTACAGGGTGCCCGAAATTCAAAAACATGAAAACGGGATGTCATACTGGGACTTCTCATATGCGGCTGTATGCGGGGAAACACCAAAATGCGGTGTGAACAAAAATTAACTGGAAAAAGAAAAAAGGTCTGAATACAGGGAATTCTCATAGGCGGCTGTATGCTGAAATACTCCAAATTACAGGGTGCCCGAAATTAAAAAAAATGAAAACGGGATGTCACACTGCGACTTCTCATATGCGCTGTATGCGTGGAAACGCCAAAAATGCGGTGTGAACTAAAATTAACTGGAAAAAAGAAAAATGGACGGAATACAGGGAATTCTCATAGGCGGCTGTATGCTGAAATACTCCAAATTACAGGGTACCCGAATTCAAAAAAAATGAAAACGAGATGTCACACGGGGACTTCTCATATGCGGCTATATGCGGGGAAACCCAAAAATACATAGTGAACAAAAATTAACTGGAAAAAGAAAAAGGGACGGAATACAGGGAATTCTCATAGGCGGCTGTATGCTGAAATACTCCAAATTACAGGGTGCCCGAAATTCAAAAAAATGAAAACGAGATGACACACTGGGACTTCTCAAATGCGGCTGTATGCGGGGAAACACCAAAATGCGGTGTGAACAAAAATTAACAGGAAAAGGAAAAAAGGTCTGAATACAGGGAATTCTCATAGGCGGCTGTATGCTGAAATACTCCAAATTACAGGGTGCCCGAAATTCAAAAAAATGAAAACGAGATGTCACACTGGGACTTCTCATATGCGGCTGTATGCGGGGAGACACCAAAATGCGGTGTGAACAAAAATTAACAGGAAAAAGAAAAAGGGACTGAATACAGGAAATTCTCATAGGCGGCTGTATGCTGAAATACTCCAAATTACAGGGTGCCCGAATTAAAAAAAATAAAAACGGGATGTCCCACTGCGACTTCTCATATGCGGCTGTTTGCGGGGAAACACCAAAATGCGGTGTCAACAAAAATTAACAGGAAAAAGAAAAAAGGGACGGAATACATGGAATTCTCATAGGCAGCCGTATGCTGAAATACTCCAAATTACAGGGTGCCCGAAATTAAAAAAAATGAAAACGGGATGTCCCACTGCGATTTCTCATATGCGGCTGTATGCGGGGAAACACCAAAATGCAATGTGAACAAAAGTTAACAGGAAAAAAAAAGGGACGGAATACAGGTATTTTCTCATAGGCGGCTGTATGCTGAAATACTCCAAATTACAGGGTGCCCGAAATTAAAAAAAATGAAAATGGGATGTCACACTGCGACTTCTCATATGCGGCTGTTTGCGGGGAAACACCAAAATGCGGTGTGAACAAAAATTAACAGGAAAAAGAAAAAGAGAAGGAATACAGGGAATTCTCATAGGCGGCTGTAGGCTGAAATACTCCAAAGTACAGGGTACAGACATATTCAAAAAAAATGGAAACACGAGATAGTCACCACGGGGACTTCTCATATGACGGCTGTATCGGGGAACACCCAAAACTAATAGTGAAACAAAAATTAACTGGAAAAAAGAAGGAAAAGGGACCGGAATACAGGGAATTCCTCTATAGGCGGCTGTACTGCCTGAAATAATCCAAATTACAGGCTGCCATCGAACGTTCAAAAAATGCGAACGAGATGTCACACTTGGACTTCTCATTGCGGCTGTATGCGGG